>JAAGAY010132457.1:0-42698 GCA_011801015.1 Ardeotis arabs
AAAAAAAAAAAAAAAAAAAAAAAGAAAACAAACAAGAAAAAAAAACCAGAAGCCACTGCCTAGGAAAGGTACAATTTGCCAAGAATATTCAAAGGAATACTACTATTTCTGCTGTTCTAGAATGACCAGGGAAAGTTCGCCAAGCTAATGCTGCACATACACACACAATTCTGCACTCACTGACTAGCTTTGAAGCCTCTCTTCAACATATTCCAATATCTCTCCAGGGTAATCATCAGGAAGGTTTCCTTTCAGAAAAACAAAAACAAACCCAAAAGAAACAAAAACCCCCAGCCACCAAAACCAAAACCACATGCAAACAACCAAAAGAAAACTTTTGAAGCAGTCATTTCAACCAAACACTGTAAATTTGAATCTGCTTGGAAGCCGGAATGCCTAAACACTGACAGTGATGCATGAGTAGCTAGAAAGCATATCAACTGCTAGATAAAGGGTGTTTATCAGGCAGTTACACAGCTGTTCATGAAACTGCAATTTCCTCATTGCAAATATGGACTGTACACATGGTAATGAGAGTTACAATTTACTAGGTAATAAGTATTAGAAAGAGAGCACTTGATTAAATACATCAGTGCTGGGAAATTCCAATAAAAATATGATTACAGGATAAATGATTACCATTAAAAATGCTCTCAAAAACCACAGCTGTCTTTTTTTCCAGGTAGAGTCCTAATCCTGGAAAGATCAGCGCAGAACAGAGACACATATCTCTAGGGAACATCTGACATTACAAAACTGAAACTCAAATTTCTATCCTGTCTAGATTCTCCATTTGAAGATTACCTTTCATATGACCCTTATTTGTGCAGCTTATGGAGCAACAAGAAGAGGAGGAAGTTACATTTCCTCACTGTTATCACCAGCTGTGCTTTGGGATTTGCAGCCACGATGCCCTGAACTATTCCCCTAAGTTTTGTCAAATACAATTAATAAATAGCAGGAGTTTCCATTGTCTTCCACTATGAGTGATGGCTATTTCAAAATACCACCTTTATACTGAAGTACATTCATGTTGAACTGATGGAGAGACATGACTCATGAATAAACACACAGCCAGCTTGTAAAGCAGTCTGCAGGCTTTCAAAGAAAAACATGCATACGTTGTTGAAGTATCTTCATATAAATGTAGCCTGAGGAATAATTCTGCACTGGGAGACAAACTGATGAAGCAATGCACCAAATTGTTTTGTATGTTTGCTTTCATTTTGCTAAATTCATGTGACTTTTGATTTCTACAGAAAGTACTGTGCAGTTAAAGGATACCGCAACTATTGCATTCGCACTGAGACAAGCACTTCATAAGCTTCCTTAGGAATACAATAAGAACCCATTTTTAAAGCTTCATCAGATTCCTGTCTAAAAACTGTTATGCTGACTGGTCCACAGCTCAAGACTAGCGATGGCCCATCCAGAACAATCAGGAAGGATTCATCCTTCCCCACCCCTCCACCACACCCAGCAGTGCAAAGGAGTTATGAACCACAGTGGTCCCTCATGAGGGAAGGCACAGGGTGTGGCGGGGCAAGATAAAATGACCCTTCATGAGTTACACTTATAACAAAAAAATTGGTTGAGCTTGTCTGAGTATACGCCCCTGGGGAGAGCAGAAAGGAGGAGGTGGGAAGAAACGTATGATTTATCCCTGTGGATTTTAAACAGCCAGTCAAGTTCTTTAGAGAGTGAAATGATGACCCAAAGCATAGCATCCTTTCGTGAAATCTTACATTGAAAAGAGGCATTCAAGGGAGAGGAAATCACTGGAACCACTTGTATGATGTTTAAATGAGATTAAATGTATTTAAAATACTTTTGTTTAAGTTACAGACAGTGTGGGAGCAAGAATTTATCTCCAGAGCACTCCTGCTGACTAGAGAATTAAGTAACAAATTTCTTTGTAAGAAATCATCTCTAATGCAAAATGTTTACCAAGACATCACAGTAGTAGTCTATTTTTTATTTTGATTAAATTTAATTATAATAACATTTATATTACGTTACTAACTCCATAATATTTATCCTCAGAGAGGACAGTATTTTGTAATCTTTTGTTGTATGCTTAGATATGTGTGGATATGAGCAAAAAGAAAATTCTGTTCTATTAAGAAGCAAGAGGAATTTTTCCCACTCTGTAACTGATCTCACATGTAATACTGGTCAAATGCCACTTAGTTTGTTCTCCCAACCATCCCCTCCAAGTGCAATACGTAGAGCAAAGTTTGGGGTTAATATGGTTTATTAACCAAGTTGTATAACTGAGAGGGGGAAACAAAAAAAAAAAAAACCCAAACCAACCAACCAAAATTACTAAGAAAACCCCAAACAAAAACAAACAAACAAAAACAACAGAAGAGCTTTCAGGTATATTAGTTGTTCTTCAGGTCAGAAATAAAAGCAGCAAAAAAATAAGACATGGGCCTTTTGCGTTTTCTTTTCCTATTCATTTACTTCCATAGTTGTACAAATTTCAAACCTTATTATACATTTCATTGTGGTGTTTGACACATTTTCCTACATTTACCTGCTAGCATGATTCTCCCCACTCCTGAGAAGTTATCTGAGTTAACTACATTCCACCCTTCATTAAGTTTTTCTTATTTTTATTACTTTTTGAATAAGTTTTTACTTTGGGAAGGGCTATACTCAAGATGCAAATAAAGTCTCAAAGTGCTGACAAAGGACAGGATTTTACAGTATGGCTGAAGTGAATTAGCAATTTCTCACTCATATAAGTATAAACGTCATTCCCCTCTCCTCTATCCAAATTCCCCTTTCTCCCCCATTTCATGCCCCTCCACAGGCACTGCACTCTCTCTCTGTGCAGTAGTCCTTCCCTGCCACCTTATGCCAACCCTAGCACTCATCTCAGCACACAGTAAGTCAGCAGTCCAAAAACACAAGAATACTTTCTTTTGCCAGGTTTCTTTTCTGCTGGTTTTGTGAGCTGAAGGAGTTATTGTGCCGTGAGAGACGCACCAGAACTCACTGAAGGTAAATGGTGGAAAAGCTCACCACTACCAACAAGGACAGGAGAGGGAAAAAGCTAATTTTTCTTCTCCTAATAGCTATAAACTGTTAGCTCAGCTTAAGTTGTTTCATGAAGTCATACCCAAAGAATACTGTCAGCATTTCAGTTTTTTGGATGAAAGTTTTGGATCCGAAGCTTTATTTACTCATTTTTAAAACAGACCCACCTATTAATTTCCATAACAACGGTGCATTGTTACGCATCTTCCAGTCGGTTATTTTTGCCAATTTGAATATCTTAAAATTAGGAGAACATCTGTGCTTCTTGAATAAATAGTTAGAACACTGATTGAGACTGATTTCATATTCTCCTGAGCATGGTGTACCCTTTTCTAGACCATACCCAAGGAGATGCCAGCAGCATTTCTAGACCCAAAGATAAGCACCTTACAATTCTTTGACACAGATTACAAGACATCCATGGGAAAGAGTGATGATAGTCAAGCAAAACAGTGAGGCTATTAGGAGCCTTACAAACAGTAAGAACAGTCTAATATCTCAACTACAGTACAGCAACCTTGAACTTGAGATGCCTTCTTTCACACCACACTACTCACTGACAACCCAGTGCAGAAAACCTCCGTGTTTGATCCTGAATAGAGTTTTGCACGTCACACAATATCTTACAATCCAAATTATCACAGCGATTATCCAAATTGAAATATTCCACTACTGTGGTTCATTAATCTTTTTAGAAATGTTGTTCAATTCCCATGTGATATGACATACTGTACAAAAAAATCAGACAAAAATGAACAAAAATTTTAATCATCTCTCTCTTACCCACATCCCCTCCCTATGAGGGGGGAGGAAAACCATGGCACAACTACAAAAAGAAGTGTCCTTGCAAATACTGATAATGCATCAACAAGTGACAGAACTCCCAGTACCAACTGCAGTGCAGATGTATGACCTTAAAGCCCATGGGGCACTAGCAACAATGTGCCTCATCTTTCAGAGACAGTTGAAATGGGACATAAGATCTTCAAACAGACACAACTCACACTAGGACAGAACTTCTTTGTTCATACACCTTGATCAAGAATCAGGGAATTGAGAAGCCCTTCCCAGGAATGTTTTACTTTGGGTTACAAAAAGGTTTTATTTAAAGTTACAAAATAACTATCTTCCCAAGTGTAAGTATAGTGAAGTAATCCTTTATGGTACAGAAGGTACTATAAAAAGTTTTAATTGGAACATAAAAATAAAAGTAAGAAACAGTTTTCCTGAATACTTCTTTCTTGGTTCAAGAGTGCTAACTATAATTTCTGAAGGTTACTGGTTATTATTTTAAAAGCTAAGAAACAACTCAAAATTGCATCAGAACAGAATCTTTGCATCTATTAATATTCAAAACACAGCAAGTGACTGAATGCAGAAGCAAGATGATATAGTCATGTTTTAGCAAACATTCTGATTTTATTATATAATTGAGTTTGATCTTAAATTACACGCATGCCAAACATTCTATATGAACATGTGTCCTAAGATCCTACTAAAGAGTGAAGTGTTAACATAAGATACCTTAGAACATGAGGAGACTTAAATATGAACCCATAGCCATAAAATTATTTTGTTCTTATGACACGTTAAACAGAAAAAAAAAAAAGTAGAGAGAGGCTGTATACTTTTAGTACCAGACATTGTTACATTTTTTCTGACCATCATGTGACTTTTGGGGAGGGTTCTTCTGATAACATGGGGCTGTAAAGAAGTGGGGGGAAGCACATAGATTGGGGAAGGGAAAAAAAAAAATCAAGTTAAGGATGAAGGCTGGTATTCTAGAGCAGACAGGAACAGGAGTGAACTACTTCAATGGCAGAATGATTTGTGGGATTGGGATAAATAATTTATCCATCTTTTCAAAAGCCTTTGTAGTTTCTGTTTGATGCAAAATAGAAGTCGTTAGGTAATTCAAAGAGCAGCGCAGCATGATCAAAGTGATCACCTACGAAAATGACTTCTGTAATAACATTTGCCTATATACATGGAAGGCAAAACTGGTTTTGTTAAAGGCAGGGAAAAAAAAAAGGTTGTTGCAATAATCAAAACAAAATATAGTAAGATCCTGAAGAGGAATTTTAGCTTTTTAAATAGAAAAGACCAGAAACTAACGGCATGGAAATAAGATGCAAAGTCAGACATAGGGCATATAAAAGGACCTACCTCTCAGGTGAGTCTGATGCCATTCAAGAACATAGCAAAACAATTCTAGAAGCGATGGCATTGTCACATTAAATGAATTCTTGTATCTGAATTTTACGTGTGGTAATACATGTTCTGTAATTGATGAGTAGAACAATTTTTGTTTTGAGGGCTCTGTACTAAGAATATCCCACTAGCAAATGCTGCACAATACTGCACACTGTGAAAGTCCCAGAGACATTCCTCTTACTTAACTAAAGCTTCGATCTGCACAAAAGCAGCAGTTTGAGATGCAAGTGATCTTGAATAAAAAAATTCCTCCCAAAAAAACTCTTATTTCATTATTTAACTCTCAAAATGTGAATTTCTGTATGAGTTCTAAACTATGACAGAATAGAAGAGAGCAAGATCACGTAACACTTCTCAGTAACTAAATTTGCTACAGTTATAATGGTTTGCAAGCATTTTAACAAAGAATTGTTTTCTGATTTTTGTTACCTTGAAGGACAGTATAAATAAAGTATTTCTCTGCCCAAACCAGAGAAAATAAAATATTTTAGTTTGGTTTTGTTACATCTTTTAGACCTAAAGAGGAGGCAAACCACACCCATACCAGAAATACACTGCATTGTTATAATTTAATGTAATTTGAGTATAAGCAACTTGGGCTAATTTAGAGATATTGATACCAGAAGAAGGTGTCAATGGAAGTCATCTTACTGACCTAGCCATGAGCTAAATTCCTTGTAGAAAAAAAAGTGAATTAAAAAAAAAAAATTTATATATATATAACTGCACAGGGGAGGAGAGGAAATAAAAAAACAAAGAAACCAGAAAAAAATTTGCAACCATCCAGAACTGCTAACATAGGTTGAAGTAAAAATATTCTGTCATGTATAAAAGGTGAAAGAGGAAAAGGGAAGTAAAAGGTGCAAATAGGGGTAAAAACCATGTTTTTCCAGGCTGCAAGATACAAGGCCTTCATTTTTATTTCCAGTAATAATTATTGATTAGAAGCATGATACATTCCAGTGCCTGTATACTTACCTTATCCCAGATATGATAATTAAATAATGAATAGAAAAGTATAATCAAAGTACCAAACAAGTAGGAGAAAAAGCAAGAGCAAACGAAGTGCTGGCACGTGAACATATTGCTATAAAGTGGAAGGAAAAATGTTAATCCTGATGTTGTACTTCAAGCATGTTGTCTGGTACAGGTTCTCTCAGTGTGCTCTGCCAGCCTTCCTTGAATTCCCTACTGCATTCCTGCCTAAAGCAAAACAGGACAGGGGAGGAGAGCGTAGGCTGGCCATTCAAGACGACCAAAGGGAGTTGCAGTGATCATCCACAAAGACAAAACCTAAGTGTTTGAGTCCTATGAAACGTCCAGCCATTGCACTGGTGAATCAAAATGGAACGGTTGAAAGGACAGTTCATAAAAGCATAGCTGTATAATAAAGATTGGAATGCACCTCATATCTGGAACAGAAAAGCAGGTATGTTATTACATACCCTTCTCTGGAATTTGGTGGGTTTGTTTTTGTACAAACATTCAGAGGCTACCTGCTTCTGTTGCTTCTGTTCATAACTGCTTCCTCTAAATCTGGTATTTGTATTAAAATAAAGGATATCTATCCTCCCAAAATGATTGCAGTTTCACCACAATAAGAATCTATCTATTTTGTTAGTTCAGGAAGTTACATTTATTTTAGTACGTGCTATGTAACAGCAGATGTACATTAAAATGTGTCGTTGCAGGATATATTAACCACATCACATGAATAAGCCAAGCAGCTGAAATAAGAAGCTACAAAGACCTTTTTGAACATGAGCAGCCTCCCTGATCTCTATGAAACTTAATCACCTGTCTGATATTACCCACACATATGGAAAAGATACAATAACCAGGCAATAGATCTTATGCAAGGCATAGTCTGACAGCAGTACACTTGTTTCACAACTGCTACCTACCCTACTAGCACTATTTTTTCCCCCAAGTTATGCATTTAGATATCTAGAGTACGTCTACATAACAATTATGATGCAGATATTATTTCCCCAAGATACAACAGCTCAGGGGGTGGAAGCGAGGTTGGTTTGTTTGCAGTGTTTGAGTTTGTTGTTTGGTTTTGTTTTTTTTTTTAATCATTGCCTGTCCTCACATTCTTTCTCAACATCTGCAACATCTGAGCTGCAAAATCCTCTAAATTAATCAGCTTCTGATCTAACATTTCTGTCAGACTTGCAATATCCCTGCAGCCTTTCCAAGGTGCAATGCAATCAAGAAATCACTTCAGTCAATTTTTACCTTTGTATCCAGACTATGAGAAAGCAGTTTTGAGTGAGATAATGCCAATTTTCAAAAATAATAGTAACAGAGAGAAACCAAATTAACAAATTATTACGAAGAGACTTATTTCTTGCAAAAACAGAAAATAGAAAGGGGGAAACCTTTAGCCCTGGTGAATCCTTCCTGATTCCATCTCTGCTGTTTAGAGACAAGCAGCTTTCATTAGACCTTCATGTCTAACTCAGTAGGAAAATTTCACCAAATACCATGCTGAAGCATCAGAAGCACTGTGCGATGTTTCTCATCCTCTATCTAATCTCACGGAAGTATACAGTAGAAATCCAGTTCTGCCTTCTGATCATGATACACCCATACTTGTACAGATCTCTCTGTAAGCAGATTTTGCTAGCAAGTGGGGCTCAAGAGGCAGATTTTTTTGAAATAAAAGCTATGCAGATTTTATACTGGTAATCCCCAAACTTTAGGGATCATAGACAACAACAGTAAGCAAGTGGTGTGCTTACCAACAACTTCAGGCTTGTAATTAGGAATTTTTTCTACCTTTCCTATGGCCACAAGAAACATTAAGGTGATCTCAAAGATGGTGCTGTCTACCATCCATAATCTCAGGACCATTCTTTTAGACCTTTTTCCTCTCATAATCAATAATAGCTAGCTGTGCTTGTGAGGTGACCAATACTAGCAAAAGTAATTGAACAGTTCACATGGCACTTAAAAAAAACCAAACCAAACCAAAACAAAAAAAACACAAACCAAAAAAACCCAAACCAAAACTAAACGGAAACACCAATGCATGAAACAACACTCTCCCACTATTCACCAGTGGAACACAAAGCAAGAATACTAACGAAACATTCCTAAGCGATAATATATTTGCTTACAGTTTTTAAGATTCTGATATAATTATTTTGTGAAGTATTTTTCCATATGTGAATAAATTCCAATATCTAAGATAACAGTTTCTTTTCTACTGTGTTCAGTTATTATAGGATGAGGATTATGGCTTGTTTGGGAAACTGAGTGGAAGTTTTTAATGGTTCTTTTCAGGAAGCATGCATCTGTTTTTTAAACCTGTTCCTTCCTAAACTTGCGAAAGTTGGCCCCAAAAACGTATCAGGAAATAACAGGAGGATGAGGGGGATGGGGGAAGAAACTTTAAAGACACCTTGTCTTAATTAAATCTAAAAGTGTTAGTTCTTCCTGTTCAACTGAGTCACGTATAGCTTTGGCATATCACACCTGACTGGGAGGAGGGGACATGTCAACATGGAGAATAGGTTCAGATTTCGGCTGCCTCCTGTAATTGGCAGCCTGGAATTAATTAATGAAGTGGAACCAGCACATACTTGAATGCAGCATAAAATTCAACGTGGCAAGCAGTATAGAAAAAACATTGCTGCTTTCTTCAATACTCTTTTATTGCTACAAAATGTGGAAAGGTAAAACAGTAAAGCCAAATGCAAGTTAATAAACAGATGACAGTACCTCTAGCAGTCATTTTCACCATTTGGGAGTCTCAGCTGCTGAGCTATTACCTGAACTAACAGGTACAGTGAGAATAGTTATCCTACCTAATAAACAATAGCCTTTGACAATTTTAGTCTTCTCGGGTTTAGAATTATTTTAAATAATCTGTGTAAAGCCATGTGATTCACGTGGCTGTTACAAACAGTCTCAGCCGAAACCTCTCAGTACACAGAATCAACATTTCAACTGCTAACTCAACTGGAAAGGCGGGGTCAGGAATGCCATCAGCTCCATGTACTCACTGACTCCTGACAGGAGTGTCATTTCTGTAACCCTTCTTCTTGATCAACCCTTAGTGTTCAGCACAAGCCACCTTCCCAGACATGAGGCCAAATATTTACCTGCTGTATTTTAAAGAAAAATCTTTGGAGGCGTATAGACTAAAAAAATATCCAGTTATTTTTGGAGCATTTCCTTCCATTTCTTCTTGTTGTTAAGTAACAGCAGGTCTTGTAAGAATATTTCTAGGATCCTAAGAGAGTCTTAATGCAAGTCCTTCCTTTTTTTTTTAAAAAAAAAAAAACAAGAAAAAAACCCGTAATAAATGTTAGAGAACCTCTGCTGTGTGTTCTGGATTATTTCTCTTGAATGAAGCTTCCCTTCTGAAGTTCTGAGCAAACACCTCTACCAAAATAATTTGCCTCTTCAAAATACCCTACAAATTTCTTATAGTATTCCAAAACATGCCTCCTACTTAAGCAAGCAGTATTTTAAACCAGGTGAAAAATTATGAGAGTTCAAGATGGAAGTAGTATCTAGAATAAATTTCAGAAATTTGGAGTACTCGATTCTGAATCTTCTGTTCCACATGTTTGAGTGGTTTTTCTTCCTAAAAACCTCAATAGAAGGTTTACCTTAGCAGCAGCTTAACGAGGTGTCCATCATGAACAGTATCCTCACGGCTTCTCCTCCCCTAATCTGGCCTGGGGTCCCTATGCCTCTGTCTGAGAGCCATTAAGTATAATTCCACACAGATTGCATACTTAACTAAAAGCTTATGAGCAAAGCATGTTTAGTATCTTGTCTCTTTTAAGCATTCTTTCTTCTCAGTCAACTTTTGGTAATGAACAGCACTTCATTAAGCAACTCAGTCAAGATTCAGAAAGATTCTTTGTGAGAAGTATCTAAAAATGCTTCTTCACAAAAAAACACAGAGTTGACTTTTGCTTTAAGTGCTCTCACAGAGCATCTACAAAGCAGCGGATAATTCCTTCACAAACAGTATAAATTTAAAAAAAAAAAAATCAGCACAAATTACTTCTGGTAATCATAGAATCATAGAATCATAGAATGGTTAGGGTTGGAAGGGACCTTCAAAGGTCATCTAGTCCAACCCCCCTGCAAGGAGCAGGGACATCCCCCACTAGATCAGGTTGCTCAGAGCCCCATCTATAGCTACATCACATAAATAGCTACCAGACCCCAAGAGTGCCAGTGATTGCTGCTTACAGTGGAACTTGCACCAATTTAGACCTTCACAGAGCTGTCGTTGCTTCAGTTTTGCTATATATACACACCACTTCAAGTAGTTAATAATTCTGTTAGGCAGAAAGAAGCCATTCAAGTATTTTTCAGGTGATGCCACTCCAAAATCACAAGTGCATGTGTGGCTGACAAACCTTTTCCGTATTAGGAAATGCCAGTAACCTGAGAACTTGAGTTCCTTCATTAGCTTTTATAATCTCCAAGGAGAAGACCTACTTTTTCCATATAGAAGCTTCCACATGGAAGAGCTGTAACATTTTAGTTTTTCTGACAATCCTTTAACAGATGAAAGATGAATGTTGCCATTAGTGATTTCTTCCCATTTCCATTTCCTTTTTCTTTACCCAATAGGCAATTTTAACTCACTTTTTTGAGTTACTTTTAAGAAGTGGGAAGCTATGCAAGGTATAATAAAATACGGCATAGCTTAATGCAGTACCTACATATACCACTGGAGCTGTTTTACAAAGCTCTAGCAAGCCTTCTTTTCTCACTTGCATATAGGTTTGCATTTTGGAACAAGTTTACACATCAGATTAAAAGATAAAACCTAAATGCTGCTGAATGCACCAATTCTTCAACTAAGGTCACTGAGAGGAAACTAGAGGATGAGAGGTTTACCAGTAAATCCATCCAGTACTTGTATATTTAAAACTTTGTGGTCTGTTTAAGGTTAAGAACCACTTTTTAAGATGTCCTCATCCGTATCTCTAATTTGTAGAGGGTTTTTAGCCTACTTAAAACAGTGAACACCACAAAGAGGAAGTTATTTTTAAAAAGCACTAAAAGTGACAAATGTAAGCAAATACATCTACCAAGAGATACATCATTGCTTAACTAACGGATGAAAAATTAATAATATGTTGACAGTATTTATGTTTTCTGCTGGCGTAAGTAAAGACCACTAAAAGACAGATCACAACAGTAAGAATCACAGTATAGCCATACTATTGCTACAAAAGAAATTATTTTGGAAACAAGGCATCTCATTTAGTGAAAGGGAACATTCATTCTTCCTATTCCTAGATACAGAGGGTAAAAAAAAGTCCCCCTCCCAGGAAGCCATGGGGAAAATTATTTCTCCTGAGGTACACCATCTTAACTTCCTGAGGAGTTAGGCAAAAGCTTCCAGTTATGCATCTAATCCCATCCATGACCCAAGATGCAGGTGGTATCCTATTTTATTGGTCTTGCTTTCACCACTACCTGCCCCTGCCCCATTAAAAATAAACAAAGAAACAAACAACCCCACCAAAAACACATACACAAAAGAAAACACAAAAAAACCCCCATCCCAAACCACTTAATTTCAAAATACAAGGTAAAGGAACAATGGATGACCAATGGCAACAGAGGGGCCATATTACCCTCAGCTGTCTCTTTGGCCAGTTAGTGTATTTCAGAACTTCTGTAAGTGTAAAATAAAGTGTCCATTTAACATAACATTTTAAAGCCTGTATGCAGAAAAATCAAGTAAGAATTTGATGCAGGTACTGGCTAGAAAATGTCCTGGCAGACAGAGATCAGCACTCGCTGTTGTCTCAGCCATGCTGAAATGGCTCTTTACCATTTCCCCATCCTCCCATTTTTTTTTTCTTCTTACTATCTAACAGAAGACCATTGCATTGACTTCACCCAGTAAACTGATTTGAACAAATTTGTACTGAAGTACTTTCTGGGACTGCTTTTAATTTCACAGTTATGCATCCTACATCAAAAGACTATCTCAGCCACAGTAGATCCTGAAACTCTGCAAGCAAAGCAAGCTCCCTCCCAATCACATAATAGAATAACAGAATAAGAGTTGCCACTTAATAACATTTTGTATAGTCCCTTAAATTTGATGAATGAATTTTATTAGTATCACTAAGCAAAAATAAGCTCATCAGAATTTTAAAAGCAGTGAAAACAAGCCATAGAATGGGTAAGTGACACATGAAGTTCATACGAGAAATGTGTGTCATGCCCACAAATGGTCCCGTAACTCCAGACAGGCACAAACCAGCCTCCACAACAGCTCTCTGGTCTGTTCCACGTAGACATGGGCAGCAAATTCTTTATCTATAAACTTAGAAATTTCATATGAGTGTAAAAGGGCAAAAAAAAAGCTGCTTATCCTGGCAAGAGGTTCTACTCTAATGACAAAAATGTCTTCAAATGTCAAAATACACGAGCTGCTTGAATTTGGAGCACATTTCACAAAGTGCGCAGGAAGTCACTGTGCTATTCTAAGAAGTGATGGTACAAAAGAAAAAAAGTTGCAAAAGGAGCACAATTAACATGCTTCACATGTAAGCAAGAAACAACAGAATATGAAAACAAAATCTCTCCCAGAAATAACACAACGCATACAATCAATAACATGATGTATACAACATATATTCCAATGCAGCAATGCTCAGACGACTCTCAGCTTTATGCCCCAGAACTGACTCCTATGGCTTAATTACGAAGCAACTATGGAGCTTTCATAAAAGAGGTAAGAAAAACTTCATCCAACTACTCTGAACTGTCTATAAATATTTTCAGAACTTTACTTAGTGGTTAATTAGCAAATAGTTAATATGTATAACAAACACTAGTGCAGACTCTCAATGCTTCTGCTCTCATGATAAACCTAGTTGCACAGTTTGCCCCTTCCAAAGTCCCATCCTGTTTACAACCCATCACATACACATCATTGACCACTGTTTAGACCCAACAATACATACACAATAGACAAAAAAATCTGATTTATATACTGACAGATCTGATATAAAGATATCAAAATAATAAATACAAGCATATGCCTATTAAAACTTGCAACTTGTCTCTGTTAATATTTTCACACAATCAAGGTCCCTATTCTTTGGCTGAAATCAAAAGTTTCTGCAAGAAATTCCATTTACTTCACAGGAAGAAGAAATTTACTGCCAGCTTTTCCCCCTCCAGCTAAGGGCTTGTATTGTATTTGTTTCAATAATTACTGCACTTCTAGAAGTCTGAAGTTTATTTCATTTACTTTCAAAGCTCTTCACTAATGTTTGCAGAAAAGTAACAGCTACACAAAGAACACCAAAACTCTTTACCAAAGTTAAATATTGAAGCCTCCACTATCATACATTTTCATTTGCATGTCCATAATTCAAAACTAAGTGAACGAGATCTCTTGAAAGATGATGTATTAAAAAAAAAGGCCAAATAACACACAGCCAGTTTTTACATTTCATTGAAAAACTAGCTTAAAACACAGAAAAGCAAAATCATAGAATTAGAACTTTCTGCTTAAACAGGTAAATTGTAATTCTAGTAATGCTACAGCTACTCTTTGTAATTACCAGGGTACCCACATAGCTTACCACTCAACCATCAGGAACACATTCTTGTTTTATGTAATAAGAATTCTTAAAAGCTTTAATAATCAGTTATTTATCCACATAATAGTAAAATGAAACCATTAGAAATTGCCTCAACTTTTCAATAATAAGTAGCTGGTATAGAATAAACTTAATATTCAAAACATCACCTTAATGTTTATTCTACATTATCAAGTAGTAACTCACTTAGGCTGTAATATGCTACAACATCAGGTTCAAGCTCTGTATATTTTAAAATCAAATTTGTTCTAGTTCTAAACACATAAGGATGACAAATTTACATTTCTTTACAAACATAATAAACTATAGCAAGGTAATTTAGAGGAGAAAAAAATCTCAAATTCTAACAGTTTAATAAGGAAATACACAAAAATTCATAAAGTGTTTTTAACCAACACGTTAAAGGAAAAACAGACTAGTGGAATATTGCCATCTTCTGAATTACATTTTTAGAAAATCAAATTAAAAGTCAATTACATTCTCATGGTGAGTTAAAATTGAATAGAACCATTAAGCACACAGCAGCAGGTATTTCAATGTATTAAGGTACCTACAGTCAAGTTTGGAAACTAAATGCTTCAGCACCTTTGCCAATTCTATGCAGATGTATGCATCTATCACTACCTAAGCATCTTTAAAAAAATGGGCATACAGTTCTAAACAGTGCCAAGGAATACGTTTGGCAGCTAAACTGCTTGCATTCTGGGAAGGAGAACTTTAAAGAGATTGCAGCTCAGTTTCCAATTCTATCAAATGTTCATTAAAGAAGCTAGATTACCGAGACAAATCAAGCGAATCCCTCCTCCATGAAGGGATTAAGCTCTTAGGGGCAAATAAAACTCCAAGGGCAACCTCTATCACCTGTACAAAGCAAATACATACAGTTTAAATAATACATGCTGTGTACAAAAATAGCAGCTGAAAGTCTCAGCATTTCCTAAGACATAGTCAAAACCTTGCAGTATTGGTTTCCTTGAGAACAGTGGTGAAAATAGCAGCCATACAACCATTCCCTTAAGAATTAACAGATCAATTAAAAGAGTAGGTATTTTCATCCAAATAATGACGGATGCAGCAGATAAGACAGGAGAGACTACAGAGGAACTAAAGGAAACAATCCTCCCATATAGCAGCAGATTTGGATTTGACCCTGAAATTTAGAATTGAGGAATGAAGACTACTTGTATGAACCTTGCAAGTTCACAGCAAAATTACTGTATTTTCTGCTGACTAGTTTTTGTAGTTATGTAAATGAACAAGCTCAAATAACCGTAAAAAAAATCTCAGAAGTTACCACTGGAGCTGTTCTGTCCTCATGCATGCAGGATGATTTTATGACAGTCCAGTGCCCAGAATCAACTTGAAAATTCTGTCTAATCTTAGAAGCTAATTTTTGTACTGTAGACTTGTAGGGTCCTGTAATGTCATGTGTATTACAGGCTCATTGCCTGTAGGTCTAGAAGTGACTACATTATCTTGCTTAGCCTCCTGTATGTTAGTGGTTCTACCTTAACCACCAAGCGTATTGCTCAGAGTTTTAATTCTCTTTTTTCTTCATTTCTGTTCATCAGTAGAGTTGACACACTAATATTCTACTGAGAAACACATTCACACACTTGCAAACAAGAACAGTGGGGTTTTTTTTTTAATATTCTTAGAGTATTTCCAAACACTTAATTTACTGGGGGCTTCCCCTCCTCTTTGCTGCTTTTCACACCATAGTGTAGGAAAGGGGGTGCAGTTGCACAACAAAGCGAGTCAGCAGCTGTGAGCAGATATCCTTCAGCTGGCCCGACTGCATAGCTACAGCAATAAAGGAATGGTAGAAGTAATAATTTTTTTTTTCCCCCCAAGAGACAAGGGTACCTAAGGGCTACCAAATGAATTGGGAAATCACTGCTATGCAGAGATAATATTCTAAGAATACCATGGCATTGAAAGAATCCCCCAGAGAAAACCAGTGAAACTTCTGTGAAAAATTATATTACACTACTCTGTCACAGTAAACTTTAAGATTCACCTACTTATGTCTTCCTACACTATTCCACATTGAAATGACCTTGTTTAACAGCCTGCACTGGTATACATCCCTTCCAATTCTAGTCATCAGCAATGGCAGTGCAGAATGCTCCTCTAGAAACTTTTGCATTTTGGTCACAAAGCAGCTTAGGAAGAAAAACAAGCATAATTATTTGTATTTTGCAGATAAGAATCTGATCAAGAGACAGGTTGGATGGTTCACTGAAAGTTACACAGAAAACTTAAGGCTCATGCTGGAATAAATGCAAGCCAAGTAGACCATGTAACCTCAAATATCTGTGTGAAACTCCTTATTGGTTTTCGTTTTTTCAACCTACTCTTAACAGCCAAAAGTAGAAAGTACCTAATAGAAAATTTTGTATAGTAATACTACTACTGACAAAATACTGATAAGATTTATAGTTATGAGGCTTGTCTTTGTTTTTCTTGTTGCTAAGTTCTTGCTCAGCAAGTTATTTGATAATGATCTTCCTGCTAAAAATGCAGCCAGTTTAAGAAAAGAAAGGAAAAGAAAAAAAAAAACCACTAGTACAAGTTTCTTCAAAAGATGCAAGCAGACATAATCTAATATTTAATGAAAATTGGACCAATGTACCAACGTACTGATAAAATTACTTTAACTTCTTTTCTGCTGAAACAAATAGTACCTTCTCTCATTTGCCTAACCTAAAGATCAGCTTTTGCTGCATTTTACTTGATTAAAATTATCACCTTTAACTCTTGTAAAGCAAAAGGTATTATCCAAAATAACTTTGCTTATCAGTAGGTTCTGGCTACAGTGAAAAGCGTAGTGGAGGATCCCCTGTCCATATCTGTTCAGTGGATTTTGTAGTCTTATTGATCTCAACTATCATGTGTGTTGTAAGGCAATGTCTTAAATTGGTTTATGACTACGAAAATCTTAGTAGGAACAGACACAGAGAAGCTCTAGACTAGATTGTCTGCAGAAGCAGCAGAGGCTTCTAAAAAAAGCCTTCAGAAATACCTGTAATGAAAAACTTCATTATCATTTAATTCAACCACAGAGATGGATGGGACAAATGCCCTCACAAGGCCTATCCCAACCCTATGATGTTGTATTGGTGTAGTTATGTACAAACTTAATTTCCTGTTACGGTTGGCCACTTCTAGAGGCATGGCTTAAATGTAGCTGGCATTACAGAAATTAATGGGTACTTTAAAATATACAGCCATGCTAATTCAATGAAATCCTGACCTGACTTCACCCGAGACTTCAGTAAGCACTGGACTGCATCAAACACTCCCAGCAGTTATTATCTGAAGACAAACGGGCCATCCTTTCCCTCTTCAATGGTGTCATTATAGGTAGACTGCTGTAATCAAGAGTATAACATAACTTGGAACAACTCAACTCTCTAAAGGGCACACACAGCACATAGTTCACATGGAGCCTTCATTTTTTTCTTATAAATTCTGTCTGCATGTTTCATATTATAGATTCAATATAAAATACAATTACCAGTGATGAAGTATAAACTTTAATTTTGGAAAATGTATTGGATTATATAATATTTATCACTATAGAACTACTATCAGTTTTTATTTTGATCTTCAAATAAACCAGCCAAACCACAGTAACTCTTATTTCTTGATTCAATTTCATTACAAAAATGTAACTACATCTCCTTTGCAAATCTTCATCAAGTCAATCACCACACGCATTTCTTAATCAATATCCAACTTCATAGCTGCCAATAACATCTGGTACATTTCTGTTCATAAATGCTGTCCATTTTGCCATGTTGAAAATAAGCATATGTCAAGTCTGGTTCTGTAACCCAAAAGTAATTTAAACTGAATTCAAATGTCAATTGCCATTTTCCATTATGGACTAATATCGTAAAGAAAAACAGCATCATACAAGAAAATAATATTCAATTTACCAAATTACTGCACTGCAATGAGATATGAACAGTAAGTGGAAAACAGGGCACTGCTAACCACCATCTGCCTACAAAGTCACTGTTCTAAAGACAATGTAGGATAGAAAAGATATTAAAGGAAATTAATAAAAAACTCACTTTTAGTATAGCATACACAAAATAACTGCTGTAGCTTGAGAAGTGCTGGACTGCAGTTTAGGTAGATGTGCCCAAGGCGGCTTCCAAGTGCCTGCCAGCAGCAGTGCAGGATGCAGCTTCTGAGCTCAGAACAACTGCAAGCCTCCTTCAGGACCCTCAGTTCATAACCAGCAGCCAGACTGAACTGAACCAACGTATACTACTATTACTATCCAAACTAATTATTTTCCATCTAGCACAGATTTATGCACTCTACTTTTGACTGAATCAGAGAGATGGAGTGTTATGTGCAGATGTCATAAAAATAACAAGTTCTTTGTACTTCTTGAAGATAAAGTTTCTCTTTTGCCTCTCATTTTTCAATCAGGTAATTTGCTGTGGTTTGGAGCAAAGCATACAGACTGAATGGTTCTTTTGCATGAAACATTTCTGATTTGGAGACAAAAGCTTAGTTCATTTTCTTCTCTTTTGTCATTACAATCAAGGGAAGAAAAAATTTGCATGACCATTTCTCCAAAAACCATTGCATCTAAGAATTAGTATCATCTGTTTCCAGGTTTGTACCACAAGTCCTCCACAGCTCCCAAGACTTTGTCACAATTTCAAATTCTATCGACAATTAAAACAGATGGCAAAAGTATAAGCAATAGCTTTGCAATATCTGAAAAGCATCCCTGCATTCCTGTAAGGGGTTTCACAATGTCTGCATTGCTCCACAGTTATGCCTATGTTCAGCTTAGGAACAGTATTACTGAGCATGCCTCATCAGGAAAAAAAAAAAAAAAATCCCACAAAACATTAAAAGAAAAATCGCTTTCTAGAAACCAACAAGTTCCCCCCAGAAAATCTTGCTTTATTTCCCCTTCAGAGATTGCAGTAAATATCCAATTCAAATGCCAATAATTGCACAAAGGAAGAATTTCAAAGCAGAGGAAAACACAAACAGAATATTTTTTTTTTCCACTCAGGCATTTCTATTAAATTTTTACTGTTTATTGTATCTTTACACACATATCAATCATCCTTAGCTCTGGAATTTGTGTTACCACTTTTTCCTCTACTGTTACATGTCTTAACAGTACAATAACTTGTTTAGTCTAACTCCACTTTTTAGTCAAGATCATAAATAGCAAGTGGACATGCTTCCTTTTGTTCAGATGTGTCTCTTCAGAGATACATCTCTTCATAATGCATCATCTAATCTTTCAAAGATTTTACAAGATGCATGCAGTTAAAAACATTTCCCAGTATCAGTTTCTTTAAAAAAAAAAAAGGAAATATTTGTGACACTAGTTTTCCAAATGACAATGCAGAATTATCTTGGATTTAAATTCTACAGATCATACTGCAATTCAGTGAAGCACATTTGAACAAGCTTTTAGTTCCTCTGACTTCCAGCAGTTACTTCAATAAGACTATTCAAACACTTAAAAGTCAGTCAAACTGTCGGCTTACGTACTTTGACGAAGGAAACCCCTTAAGGTCTTCACTTACTTTGCACATAGTTTCCGTAACTCTGCTATTACTTATTGATCTCCTGTGCAGCAGGACCAGACAAGCGTTCAGCTCGATCGACTCCACAATTATTAGCTGTGTTCAGTACTGCAGCAAGGAAACCATAGACACAGCGGTATCTATATCTATTCAAAAGGGTATCCACACCAGTAAGATGGAAGAGAAAAAACTAGAAAAGGAAATGCTAGGAAAGGACACAAGAGTCCTACATTTGCACCGTGCGCTCAGAAGCACACCAGTTTATGCATTCTTGCACAAGGCACACGTGTCCCAACAACCTCCCCAGAGCCTGTACCTGTATTTTCCTTCAAGTCTCTTCTGTAGTATGTTCCCTTTGCCGCTAAACACATTTCACAGACAGTATCAAGGCAAGATTCAGCTGATCTCTCCTACATGTTCTTGTCAAAACAAGATCCAAATCTCAAAAGTATAGAGGAAATCTAGATAACTCACAGCTATAGCTGCCAAAAGGGAGGCAAGATGAATCCTGCCACCAAAGCACCAACCATTAAAAGGCCAAATACAGACACTGACCGATCTGTGTGTTACTGAAAACAGACATAAGCAATTTCTGTTTCCCTGAAAAAAATATAATTTGCAAATTTTATTTATGCCTTCTATATAAACTCCATTTAAATAATGTCTGAAAGTCTCTCTGCCCCACCACTCCCCACCCCATTTTGTCTGTAAATACTTTACCTATGTTAAACTTACTGCTGATACAGCAACTTCTGACAGAACACAGTGCTCATTCTGGTCACACTTTTCTCTCATTAAAAAGAATATATAATTTTTTTAACATGGGATTCAGAAGGACTAATGTTTTTCTTTTTCATTTAGTTGATAATTTTTTAACATGCTAGTATAAATGAATATTAAGGATATATTTGTATATTAAATATATAAATGAATATTGTAAACATTGCTTATTCATGTACACTATTCCTTTTCTATAAAACATAAAGTTAGAAGCCCACTGGCAATAATACTTGTTTTCCTAAAGCTCTATTAGTTTACCAAAGACAAGATGACTGTAGCCTACCTCCCTAAACTGCGTTTTGTTTTCCTTCACTGATCTCAGTTTTTCAGTCATTTTTCAGTTACACCCCACTTAAATAGTACTCTTTACTCAGATATTCTCTTTTTTGTCTGTAAACAGACCTTCTTTTATATGAAATACATAGCACTTTAGAACTACTAAGACAATCTGAACACTGTACATCAAGGAAAAAAAAATGCTTGTGGCACCGTTAATACATACGGGATCACCTACCAGTCTTGCATATGGGCACAGTTGTACTGAATTTGCCATATATGTTAATTAGTCAAAGTATTTCTTCTTCCATGTCCAATTTCTGGGAAAAAAAAAAAAACCAACCAACCAAACAAACCAACCAAAAAACCAAGGTGGAAAAATTTCCCTGAGGTCAGCGGATACTCTGTACTCTGCAGGAAAGGATGTTGTATTCAAATTATATCTTGTACAGGAATGTATGTAGGAGCAGACAAAGAGATGCTAGCGAGTCACAGTAAGATACTGTTATAGTTTGAGTTAAACCTTAGAGAAAGTTAGTTGTAACAACCATACTTCATTTAAGGTATCTATAGATCAGCTTTTGTTTCTAGAAACCAGGTGGATTCATACAAAAGACCATTTTCTTACCCAGTTCCCAGTTGCACAAGTATGTTTTAAGATAGTTTGGTCCACATTTGCAAAGGATTTGGCCTATTTTTATAGACAGACTTGTACTGAAGATGTTCAAGTTCATCACACATTTGCTATCTTCACCAGAATAATGTGAGACTTACTGGAACAGTTAGCCAAATTCTGAGAAGCTGTTCATGTAAATAAAGAGCAATCATATTGCAACACTACACAGGAAGTCTGAGATCATTCCAGAATCCAGGAAAAAAAAAAGAATGTGGCACAAGCAGCAGTTTATACATTTTTCCAATAGAGCACTTGTAGGCCTTGTTTAGTGAGAAATACCAAGAGAATAACAAAACTTAACCTTAAGAGAAATGACATTACACTACTCCAAATAATACCCAACAGCAGACAGTGTCTAGTCTGTAACAATCATATGATGGATTAATAATGGATTAAGAACAGTCGCTTTATAATGAAATCAGAATCCAGATGGAGCACTGACCGCCTATGCGATACAGCAATATTAAAGAGTCATACATAATTCATACATATTGTGTACATCTTACTAGGCGAGCTCAATGCCTTTTGTGCTACGAACATGCAACAGACCAGAATTTATGGAAATAAAGAGACCCAGATACAATATATATTTTAATTATCTCACCTCTGATAAACTGATGTAGAAGTAATCCCCTCTAAGCTTTTCAAAGCTAGCTCGCCATACCTTAGCAATCAAAAATTACTGAGTTTATAATTAAGTTTAATTAGGTCAAAGAATGTTTCCATTATATTGATCCTCAAATACATAACAAAAGATCACTCAGCACTAAAAGTAATCAAAATTAATGAACTCTGATCTAGTGTATGCAAATGTAGCTTAAGTCTGGGTACCTTTTTGTTTGTATTTTATATTGGGGTGTATTCTATTAACTTGCAAGCAGACAGATCAGCAGTAAGACTTCTCCAGTTCAGAATGCAATAATAAATGACCATTTGGAAGAGTTTCATTTTCAGTAAAAACAACTGTTCCATATAACCAAAATAAATAACTCTTCTGAGGCTTTGCATATGGAATTTTACCTTCTTTATGAAAGTGTTTTCCTTGTCTAGTTCATCATATATTTGTTGTATGTTCCTTCTCCTCAATATAACAAGAAAAATAAAGCAACTTCCATGAGTTTACAACAAATTTTGCATACAACTGATTGCAAAAACGTGGATTGCAATGCACACCATTGCCCTGTTTCTCCTGAACAGTATTTTACTTAAGTATAATTTTATTCTGAAAAGTTCAAGTTTTATATTAGGTTTGACCAGCTTTTTGCTCTGGATAGGTCTGGAGTTACTTATGATTTTATAGAGTTGAGACTCATGAGGCACAGGGTATCATCCATCACCATTATATGATTCCAACTCCTGTTGCAGTTACTTCTTTTGCAATAGCGATTAGAAATACATTGCTTTTAACTACCTGGCTGAGTGCTCTCTTTTGTCTCTCATTTTTCACTCCAGATCACAGTGTCCATCACCACTTTGCTTAGTATGATATATCAACTGTATGTAACAGTCCAAAATTCCCAAACAGCACTTGAAGCTAAGTGAATATCCTGTTTCCAAGAAAGGTGCAGAGCACAGTGAAAGAACTGGCTACCTGACCCTGACTGAGGAGCACAAGCCCTTGCACTCCTCCAGCACTCCACCAGGCTCAGAAGAAAGTCGCACAGACTGAAGACCCCATGTTTCAAAGTCTGAGTATCTGAAAAGAACAAAAGTGGCAACAGCAACAAAGAATGAAAGCACAGGCAGAAAAAACTGCAGCCAGCTCAGTATTTAAGTAAGGAGAGACATAATGTCTGCACAAGAAGAGCAGAGAATTGTGTTTAAAACACCCCACTATAGCTCTACAAAAAAGTACTTAGACCTGTACAATCCTGCAGCTGTCTCTGATTCTGTCCCAAGCTATAAAAGGGCATCTATAAAATCTAAAGTTTGTGTAAGCCATGTTAATTATATAATGTCTATAAATCAATAAGCATATGCAAATCACTGTAGAACATATCACCATTTTAAGAGCACAAGCATGAAACACACCACGGGTTGAGTTAACTGTATAGACTGAATACGAGGTAAGCCTTCAGCTGGAGACCAACATGAACAAAAGCATGTTGGATAATATGTACATTTTCCTTTAAATACAGACTTCAGACTGCAGTGACCTTGTATAATCATGCACTCAACAGCCCTCACAGTCTGCTGGTCACATCTGTCACAAATTATCACAAACTATTTGACATTGAGGGGATTTACAAATCCACTTCTTCAAGCTGGCAATAACATGAGCCAAGACCAACCAGTCAGTTTAATAAGCCAGTTTATCAACTCCTGAAGCATCAATACCAGTGCAGATCACTAAACAACTACAAAGATAATTTAACATGCTTAGGTTACCAGTCCTTGTCCTGAGTCAGCAAAGCTCCAACCAGCATTTCCTGTGAAAGGAAATTCTGTCTTTATGACTGATTCCCCTGGAAAAGACAGGTGTGTCTAGCAATGGTCAGGCATAAAAAAAGAAAATTAAAAATAATCTATTTTTATAAGAAGATTGTAGACAGATGATGATGTAAATTGGCAAGAGACCCATATGTATGTTGCTTTCCAAGGTATGAAGCAACTCCAGTCTTTAAATAGTTAATACTCTCTTTCTTTGCCACCCCCAGCCTCTCCTGGACAAAGGTGGTGAAGAGATGCACTTACATAAACTGGAAACTTTAGACAGAATAAAAGATGGCCAGATCTTTCCAGTGACAAGTACAAAAACGAGGCATAACCCTGAGCTGATATCTGTGAAGCCAATGCGGCTGCGACTGCAGTGTCCGATTGACAGTGTTTCCTTACATCAGCAGCTGAGTGAGCTGGAAGAACCGAACAGGAGTCATTCACCTAATTATGTAAATCAGGAAGTGTGCTGCACAGGAAAGTCTAATATGCTTATTTGTTAAATACATATGCTATTTAATAAAAAATAATCAATTTTATTACAGAGTCTGAGAGATTTATTATCTGTAAAAATGTAATAATATATAATTATGCCAGTTAGAATCTAAATTCATAATAGGGAACCAATGCATTCAAGTTTTTATATTCTTAGTCACTGCCCTGGAAAATAAATGCTTTCATTGAGCATATACATATAAGCAATTTGGCACATCTTTTCAAAGACCTAAGAGAGCTGCTAGATAAAAGGAACCCGAATATTTAGTTATTAATGTCATGCTACAACCCAAAGGCTCCAACTAAGTACAGGGCCCTCACCGGGTCATTTCAAAACTCACTGCTTGGAAGTAAAAAGGTAGTGTCTTGGGCTAATTAAAGTAATCTCAGAATGGCTATGAATCAGGCTAAGGATGGATCTCTGAGGCCAGTACCATGTCGACAGCAATAGTAAAAAACAGCTGTCCAGGGAAGTGTGTGAAAGCAGAGTAAGCACCTAGTGATACACAGGTAGTTTACTCTCCCAGACTCCAGAAGTATGCAAGTTCAAGTTCAAGGATTTCTTCAGATGGGTAGTTTTACTCAGTCTAATAGCTCTTGATGGATTTTTTCTTTCATGAATTTGTCCAATTTGCTTTCTGAACTCCTGCAAACCTCTGGCATCCAGAACTCCCTGTGCCAGAATTCCGCCACTGCATTCTAGGTGAAGAAGTATCCCTTTTGGTTTGGTACGAATCTACAGAGTTCATTTTGTGCCCTTAATCACAAGAGAATTAATAACCTTACACCGATTGTATTTCATAGAACTAATCACCCACCATTTTTTTCCTGAGTATATTTGATTTCAGTTTATATAAGTTTCGGTGTATTTGTTTGTTTCTTATATGGAAACTGTTCTCAACAGAAACACTTTGGTCCTTATAGCTTATTTTTAAAGAAAGAAGAAATCAGTCACTGTAGTAATTTTTTTTTTAAATAATAAACCAAGTCAATATGTCACCTTTACTTAAGAAACAATTAAAAAATTCACAAGTCAGAAACAGTGTATTTGTACAGAAAAGTATACACATTATAAATTGTGCAGTTTTTATAAAACATGTTTTCTGAGTTGCCTTCACATCTGAGGTATGAGATAGAGTAGCATAGCTGTATGTGATGTGCGTATCACCTCAGCAGTGACACATGCAGGTCTCACAATTGTATTAGTATCACATTACACTGTTTCACAATAGCAGCATTAACCACCACTGACATAAATGAAAAAAAATTTCTCATATAGTTGTGCAACAGGATACAAGGTCTGTACTTGAGTCTTGCATTCACAATGCCCTTTTATCCTGGTAATTATTTACTAATACGAGATTCACTGCTTTACATAAAATGCTCATTCTGACTTATGTTTCTCTTTAAAAGTTTTACTGCAGAAATATGAAAAGCAGTAATAAATAAAATTTAATTTTTAGTAATAAGCAGAACAAATTATTTATGATATGTATGAAAACGATACAGCTGAAAATATGAACGAGGTTCTTTCAGAGTACCCATAATAGCCATATTTTAGTTCAAGGGGGTGGGGGGGAGGGAGGGTAAAAAGGAAAATGAAATTACTCACACTTGTATCCAGGCTGCAGATACTGATTGTATCTTCATCTTGAGTACTCTGTTTTCGCTTTTTCTATTAAAAAAAATGAAAGGAAAAGCTCAGTTTTTAAGACTATTACCAACTACTGCTAGCTTGATCCTGAAACAAGTATATATAATGAAGTCATACACATACATATATGTGTAGATATAGTTAATTATTTTCTCTCATCATCATTGTAGTCACCGTGAATATAAACTCTATTTTCACAAGTTGAAAAGCTACCTATTAGCACATTAGTAAATTACATTCTGTTCCTTTTTCTGCTCCTAGAGTTAAGTTCACTTCAATTAAGAAACTTATTTATAACTAAAAGCATAAGCAATTATTGCATATTGTAAATTGTACTTTGGCACTTGAGATGAACTTTTGTAACTAATGAGACTGTCAGGAGGAAAAATTCCTATTTTGTGTCAAAAGTCTATACTTAGATTTTTCAAAACATACATTTGGCAATCAAGTACTGTTCCCAGACAGTCAATATTACATAGCGAAGATAATAGGTAAAATGTACTGCAGGAATTAAATTAGTGTATATTTGGATTTCAATATCCATGTCAGTGATTGCATTCTGCTCTATATTCAGGTTTTGTCTTGGAAAATGGCGAGCCCTCCCTCAAGTCATTTCACAGGTTCACCACAAGATTAATCTTCATGCCCTTCAAGTAAGAAGTATGAAATTTCTTTTAACAGAGCTCCCCATTTTCTACCAGGTCAGGAAGATTTAGGAAACAAGAGAAGTCACATAATATATGATCCTTATTTATCCAGCTGTGTTGTCTTCCACTGTCAACTAGAGATAAGCATTCACACATAATAATAGCTGGGATTTAGTTTCCAGTCTAGAAAAGTCAAAGATGAGCAATTTAAAGAACAAAAAAAAAAAATTGCACAGATACCATATGGAGCTCCTACCTTATGAGATGACATAAACTCAGCTAAAAGGCAGAAGCTGCACATTGTGCAGGTATTTTTTAACTATTAAAAAAAAAAATGTATAAAAATTGTATCCTCCCCTCTCTGGTACCCATGCTTTTAGCTTTTCTGAAGCCTGGAGGTTTTATTCCATCAAGCCAGTACGTTAGGTGCTTGATGAGAGTATGTGTTCCCAAGACTCCACAGACAGGTCAAATAAAAATTGTTTCGCTAAAATAAATACTGTGCCTTTTGGAACTACAACAAATATTTTCTCTAGTGGAACAGATGTAATTTCTGTTAACTGAGTGTGACAAATGGCCACACACACAACAAACAGGTAGCTCCTTTGTTAAATAACTGATTAAAAGACTCTTACTGGTGGTCACATGGCTATGGATTAGCACAGAATGTGGCATTTCCAGCACAGGCCAACTTCAAGGAAAGAGGATTGAGACTCAGTTACATAATATGAAGTACAAGCATGCTATCAAGGCTACAGGATTAAAGTGAATTTGAAGGAGACAGGACATCCTGTTACTGTAGAAGGAAAGTTATACAACAACAACTACGTGTGGGCCTCTGACTACTATATTCAAAGGGGGTATACGGATCCAAAACACAGAGGTATCATGGACAAAGCAGTGCCCATGAGGACACGTGTCCAAAGCAAGGCTACTCAGGTCAAGTATAGCAGAAAATGCAGCTCGTAGTCAATATTAACACACTCGTATCTTATTTAGACACATCATCTTTGGTTATATAACTAAATCTCAATACACCCATGAGGAACAAATGAATATCAACTGTAATGTACACACCAAAAAGAATGAAGAGGCAGGTAAATTTTTACTTTACATTACTTTATTATGCAATACTTTATTATGCTAATCAAAGGATCACTCCTTACTTTATTTTAGCTCTTCTACTTACTGAAAAGTAACACACACACAAAAATCTATCTAACAACATGTATACTATACTATTCTTTTTACCTGGAAGTTTGCAAGTATTATGTTACTTATGTTCTCTGTAAATTTGTCTCAATGGCTATGCAAGACAAGACATTTCATACAGAAATTACTAAATATCAGCAACTGCTGCAAAGCAAGATTAACGTTTTAAATTTTCTAAGAGTTTCAAGGGCTATTATCATTGTATAACTGTCTGGGGTGTAATACCATGGAAAAAAAAAAAATCCAATAATTGAGCTACCAGATAAATTTTGTGCCCATAATAAGTGGATTAGAAGCAAAGATTGCAGTGGATAGAGTGCAGGGAGCATAAGGTGCTCATTAAATTAATCCCTGCCCTTTGTGAGGATCTTTTACCCAAAGGAGTTACAAGTTCTGTCTCAGTTGCAATAGCACAACACAGTTGACCTCTGAATCTCTCACATTCCAGAAAATTACCCCTTAAATGTTGCTCTCCATTTTATGTTTTAAATTACACAGCACATCAGTTGATACAAACTTCACTGCATTTTGATCTCAACAATTTCGTGTGTAGTCCTTTCACAAAAGATGTAGTGTAATAGAAATACAGTGTAATAGCATTAGGAGGAGCCCACAAGAAGAGTTACATGATTAAGCATCGTATGTATTGCACACATTCGTAGTGGAATAAGCTTCACTGCAAAGCCAAGGATCTTTGATGATAAAATGAATTTGTAGCCCAAACAGTGAAACCAGTTAGAGTGGTATATTAATGAAAGAGTTGCACTTCCTGAGAGAATTTAAGCAAGCAGTGCTCTGAGAGGTTCAAATATCTTTTGCAGACATTGCTTTAACAACAAATAAATGTAAAAAACAAATCCTAACTGCATCATATTGTATTATGGTAGATTTTTCATATCAGCTTATATTGTCACACAGGACTATATTAAGTGAATATCCACAATGTGTGAATCTTTATTCAACATGACACCTGCACTGGCCCAGGCAAAGCACTAGGGAGAAAGAACTGATTTCTGAATTCCATTTTATTACCTTGCACATGAAGCATCCCTAGTTCTTGTTAATATTTCTTACAATTACCTATGGCTGTGGCAATCATCAGCTTTTAATACAATTTAATAGGGTTTTTTTAAGGACTATACGGCTTGAAGAAGCACGTGCAATAGGGAGAGATCAATATGACATATACTAATAAGGCCATGAGTATATCCATGCAGAAATCTTACAGAAAACTGCAGAAGATTTAACCACAAACATGTCAAGGGATAGAAAAGTTGAGGCCCTTATGATACCTGAGCATGCTTGAGTTACATACACAAGTTTTATTCCTGTGTAATACATAATCACATCCTAATATACTGCACATGCGTGTGGTTTTAATGGAACCATGTCCAGTTAGAGACGGTATCAAGTTTTGTTTTCATTAAAATCCCATAAGAAGCCCCGACATATTATGAATACTATGAAACAGGGATAAAGTTGTAAGACTTGACCATTAGCATTCCTTACCTGTGTTCTTGGGAAGCACATTAAAGCTATTAATGTGAATATTCCTGAAATTTTAAACTGAACTATCCAATTAGAACCCATCTCTATTTTAAATTCAGAGTAATAATATTTAAAATATTCCAATTAAAAGGTAGTATGCTATCCTTACACTAGACATGATCATTCCTCATCTCCAGCGTTTATTATTTACATGAGGAATGCCATACTGCAGCATTGTACAAAATACATTAAATACAAAATACTGCAATTATTCTGTATCAGGCTACGAGCAACAGACAAATGCCATCTGCTATCTCACTGCAGAAAATTTCTTTGTTAGAATTTGTATGTACTTGAAACAAGCTAAATTGGAAAGTGTTATGAAGCTGTTTGCCTTGCTGGGAAACAAGGACAGCTTGCAACATTTCAATAATTGCCCTTTTCTGCACAATACTGGTGGACCTTAAAAAAGGTGTACATGTCTTTCTGAAAAAAGTACACCAATACCAAGTATCTATTCTGTACAGAGATGTGTCTCTGTTTTCTGACTTACATGCATCTGAATGAAAAAAAGAAAAAAAATTCTACGTTCCCAGACAACGAGGATTGGGTGTGTAACAAGTTTGAATCTTGATCCATGTTTGTAATATTGTTACCCAAAAGGCCGCGATTACATCCATAGTTATAGAGACAGAACGCTTCCTGGTCTTAGCATAGCAGGAAAGAGTTGTTCTCAATAATTATCTCACAGGAGATGAGAAAGTAAGATATTCAATTATATATTAAAGCAGTGATTTAATTAAAGGAATTAGAGCAATAAGACATCGTTATAGGAAGGCTAGATTAACATCCTCTTTCCATCACAGGGTTTTAGTTATCAATACCAGAGATTTATTTTTTACCACCTGGGAGATGAAATGCAAAGATGCTCAAAAATAGCCTAATAAAAAACCCGTCCTGTGACAGGGAAGGAAATGCATTTCAGAAGAATCACTGACTTTTGCTAAATCATCTGTCCGTTCTAATTGCTTAGAAATGTGTGTGCACACAGATTGGCATAAAAATAAATAATAGTTCAAGACAATGTATTTAATCTATTTGCATAGGCACATAATATCCTGAAAACTTCTAAGTCATAGACAGACTCATTTCAAACAAAACACAAAACTAGCTTACTTTTAAGGCCCTTTTTTCATACAGAAATCCACTTAAATGAGGATCTATTCATTCTACCAAAATAGACTTTCTCCACCCCTCTAGAACAAGAAGTTCAAAATAGAGAAAAATTTAAAAACCTGTAATCATTCTGTATTTCAAATAGTTTTCATATCTAAAAAACTTACTCCATCTGAGCACACTGCTAATTGGAAGAAAGCAAGTTTGTAAAAAACACCATTCTAATATGTGATTTAAACGAATATAAGTAGGTAGAGGTGCAAATATATGCTTTTAAAATAAACTTTAAAAACCAAACAAGATACCATAACATGTTCTACTACAGTTCCTTCGAATGTCCTATTAAGATTCTGGGGGAGGGAAATATGGGATGAAATAAAGATATTTGGGTAAACATTAAGTCTAAGTTAAAGAAACAAATCAGTTTTCCATACCAGTAATAATTCAATGTTTCTTCAAAAGGATTTCTAGGTGGCAAAATGCAAGTTAATTTTTTTTTTTTTTGCAAAGTTCAATAATGAGAGCATTTGTGGACTCTCAATCCCAATTCTCATAATAAAATATCACGACACACTGCATTTTCAAAGGAAAACATCTAAAAAGACATGAATGTGAACATATTTTACGTCTCTGACTGTTTTGTAAGTGAAGGATTTCCTAATCGATTGCCTACTTTTATGAAAGACAGTTGGGTCATGAATAATGACTCAATGAGTTCCTTCATTCATTAACGTAAAAACACTGCATTTTTGCTAAGTTTGTCCTATGTAATAGAAGTTTAATCAAAAAATAAAACCCCCTAAACTAAACAAAGCCAAAATTTGCAATAATACAGAAAAGGGAAAATCATTTAGTAAACTATTTTTTTTTTAATCATTTTTCCTGGTGAGGAAAAGACAGGAAGGGATTCACTGTTCTGGGTTTTATGCTCCTCTCCAGTATGTGGTACATTATTGTCAAGGACAACACAAAGGACAGTATCTCCATCAGACTTTAAAAAGTTAAATCAAAGAAACAATTTGAAGAGATCAGGTATAGTAAAAAATAAAATCAAAAGAGATTCATGTGGAAGGAGAGGAGAAAACAAACCAAATACTTAACAAAAAGTCAAACATCATAGGCCAGAAAAGGTTCAAGTAACACTCCAAAGGGCAGACAATGTCGGCATGAAAAGCAGCTCTACGATGTGATTTTTTTTTTTTTAATTTTAAGAAGCAATCAGTATCATCTTAGCCAGCTGAGAGCTCTCTCAATCTACAAGTAACCTTCACATCAGAAGCCTGATGATGGCCTTCTGCGCTGGGAATCACAGTTGGTATTTAAGCAGCTGGAAATAAGGCAGGAACATACTATCATTTTCTTTCTACAAAGACATTAAATCACAACAATAATCCGGATTGTCATGTGAATTTCTACTAGCATTGTTTTTACGCAGCATTCCTTCAAAAAATACAGTTAGCATATAAATTCTCTTGATACGTAAATAATTTTCATCAGCAAAATCCACATGTATATGTTCAAATATACTGGCGATTCTAAGCACCCTTCTAATTCCTAACAGGTAGAGAAGATGGTAAGTTTCAAAGAATATTCAGACACTACAATACTCATCTTTTTTCCTTTGTAGTTTGTCAGTACTTCCACACCCATCCATAACATGTCGATCCCTGTCTTAAAAAGCCCTGAAAAATACCACTTGCCAAGACCAAATTTATTCCTTTAATGACTCCAAACCCTCCATCTGCTGTTGGTTCTACGTTACAAGACCTGTTTCAAGTTTTCACTGTTTCCATTTGAAATCACATTCAAATGATCTCAAAGGTATCAAGCTCCCAGTCAGTTTTATCACAAAGTATGGAGGATTCAGAGTCAGGGCACAGAGCCCAGTGATGAGGCACAAACAGTACAAACCAGGTGTTAAAAGGTATTCAAGAAGTGAGGTAGTGTGAAAGAAATGACGACAAACTGGACTGGGAGAGAAACAGATAATATTTCAGTTGTCCAGACTAATTGAAAATGTTTCCAGAAGTTTCACAGATGACACAGCCAGAAAACAAAAAGTTAAAATATATCAGTTTGGTCTTCCTAATACAGCAGGAAGAAATTCTGACAACACTTCAACCTGCTGTTATCACTCAGTTAACCAAATATGCCTTGGATCCAGACTAAGTTTCGTATAAAATTACTAGGCAAAAGATTAATAATCTTCTATCTTAAGGTTAGTTGAATATAATCACTAATTTAACATTTCCTGCCACAGGTGGTGGGATTGAACATCTCAAAGCAGACTTCAGAAGTGAACTAGAAGAGGCAGCAGTGGTGTCGCATTACCCAGCTTCCAGCCAGAACACTCATGATACTGAAACATGAATAAGCCTCACATAGGATTACCCATTTTCCGTCTTATCACATTATTGCTAATGAACTTTGCTTTGGCCTGCCTGATACAATGCACAGTTCTAGCAAGAAGTCCATATTAGAGGGAGATCCTGTCATATCACGTCATATTAATCACATAAGCATCTGTCTGCAGTAACCAGCTAGAAACCTTGGACACCTCTGAATTTCCTGTTGAATATAGTATTCCTCCTAAGTTTGATTCAAACCTAACCAATTACGATTTCAGAAACAAGTGATAATTCATTCCTTAGTTTAAGCTCATTCAGAGAGAGATGAATCTTCTGTCATCTTTTAAGCCCAACCCTCTTTTCACTTTACCACAGCCTACCACTCACCTTCCCAGCAGTACCAGTATTCCTCCCTGCTTATCTTCCACTCCCATGGCCGTACCACTGACAGTTCTAAGAGCTTGAAGGTATGGGAAGACAACAGCACCTTAAAGCAAGTTTCCCCAGAGCACAGTGCCCTTTTTTTTCAGCTGAATAATGCATCATACATGCTTTTTGGGACCATAACTTCAGAACATTGAACCCTAATACAAAATTTTTAAAAAGAACAAAACTAGTTACCCTGCATTCCAGTATCACAGTTTTTTTGTTATATTGGCAAAAAGAACTTGCTTTAGCTCTAAAGAGAACCCAAAATTCCTTAGTTTTATAATAAAACTGGTTTCTGTGTATATTTCCATTGCCCTCTACTGTGTAGGATACCAAAGACATTTTTCTCAAGAGTGACAAAAAAATCTAACCAAAAGCTTTACTCCTTTTGAGGGAGACACCAGGCCGAGCTGACCCGACTGAACCATTTGCCCTGAGTCTGGTACAAAGCTTTGCCAGTTCTGTCTCCCACTCTGCGCACGGTCAGCTGGCAGGCTCTTTGTATGCTGGTGTTTGTAACAGAACTTGCTTGTTCTTGGTGTCCCAAGCAAAACAAACACATGAAAAAAGACTCTGCTCTAAGTCTGTTACCACACAGCAGAAAACTCTGAAATGGAGGTGAGGTCATCTATGGCACTGAAGACTTTGTCACTGAAACTGAGGTATCAAAATGGCAGCTCCTTTTCACGTTTCTCTGAGTACAGAAGCAAGCTTTATTTCTGCAGCACCTATTGTGATGGATTTGAGATTTTCCGGTCAATGTAATATAAAATGAACACTGAAGTGAACAATGAAATGAAAGTTAAATTCAATGTGTTTAACATTAACAACAGGAAATGGGTGTGCATGTACGGGATGCTGTAAGGACAAGGATCAGCAGAGCTTTGTTTGAGGACTGGTATTTATTCTATCTTTATTTAACCTTCTTCCTTCCCCTTTTCACAAGACAAGGGAGAGTATCAGTCACTGGAATCTAGCAGAGAGTTAAACATGCTGAAACTTTTTCACACTTTACTATAAAGTCTGAATCAAATTCAAATAAATAAGTTACACATTTATTTCTTTCTCTGTAAGAGTTCGTTACCACTTGAGTGAACAGCAATCTTTATTATATGATCCTTTCTCAGTCAAAACTTCAAGACTGCTACATGAATTATGTTTTTAATTAACATCATCATTATTTAAGGATTCTAAATTCACCTAGCATATAAATAAAAACTAAGATGCAATTTAAAAAAGACCATACACTATTTAGATTTATCTTTGGTTCTTCTCACAAACACTTTTCAGCTGGGAGCTGTCAGATCCAGGTCTTTGTGCCCCCAAGTAATGCAATCAGTATGTAAATAATTCCTGGATTCCTTTGCCTTTGGCAAGCTGACATGATGAAGCTGCAGTTCCCAGCCCTCGTATGTTTGTGTTGATGGAGCTTATTACAGGTCTAGTTGTAAAAGCAAGAATAATCAAAGCTGGGCTGTTTTAATGCTCTATCTCTACCCTTAAAGGTTTTGTGCACTTGAGGGCACAGGGACTTCCTCTGACTGGACAGCAACAACGTTTACTTGCTGCAGGTGACCAGTTAATCACAGCTGTCACCCACCACTTCTGGTTCCAAAACTCCTACATCTGTGTATGTAAAAGGTAATGCTTTTTTTTTTTGGAACAAAAATCACAAATGAAATTTTCTCACTTGAAAAGGAGATTCATTCAAATAGCACTTTATTATTATTTTTATTATATTATTTATTTTTTAGGTTTGGAGTTTTAATTGTTTGTTTGTTTTTAAGAATGTCAGGAATCCAACAGAGCTTCTCATTGTAAAACAGAGCTTGGATTGCTGATGCTGTGCACAGCACCAGAACCACATAGAACAGAATGAAACAATTCCATAAACTACGTCTCCACTTGGCATTCAATTGGCTTATGGTTTGCATAAACTGCAGTCATCCCTCCTTATTGTTCTAACACTCCACTGTTACTCTGCTTTCCCTCAGTCTCCTGCATTCAGCATCATTATGCTGCTGTACCTTTAAAACCACAAGGTCCTGCGTATGGCTTGGATCTAAGCAGCTCAAGGGCTCTTCTTCAGCATCACACAGAATAGATAAAATGGCTGCACCCAAAATGGATTTTTCTGCAGATAAAAACAGTACTGCTTTTCCTAAAAATTACTATTTTGGGGTTATATATATATATATATATATATATAAACATACACACAAACACTTTAGCTCCATTTCACAGGAAACAAGGCTGATGGGATATTGGTGGATATTCGGTGACTCCTGATTCTTGTTGCAAAACTTGTTGCCCAGTTTCAACCAAAATTGACAAAGAGGTAAAGACTTCAATCACTTTGCACAAAGCATATAGAACAGGAGACAGAATTTGCACACAACTTAAAAGATTTCAATGTGAGCTCGGCAATATTAGTAGATTTTTACATCAATATGCATCTCCCTGGTGTTCCATGAAAACTGTGGCATTTATTAGATTTCTTCCCCTACAAATTTTCAAGTGGATGATGTCTAAAACACATACCCACAACAGATATGCATATTAAGTATATCTAAAAAGACCACATCAATTTAACAGTATGGCAGTTAGTAATCATCAGTGTCATTTTTAAGCTACTTAATAAAAACAGAGAATTCAAACATATAACATCTATGAAACTAATTTTCACTAGTTGAATAGCTCTTCACTTCTCTAACACTATTTACATTTTATGAGCCTGTTGCCATTTTGATTTACCTTTCTTAAACAGGATTTAAATCCGAACTACATAAAGCATTCCAAAAAACATCTTAAAAAAAAAAATCTGTGCAATAAATTTATCACAGATCATCTCTGTCACTATTGAAAATTGTCACAGGGAATGTAAAAAAAAAATAAAATAAAATCTCAATTAACAATCCAGTCTTAAACTTCAGTATACTTCAGCCACATTCTCCACAGCAAATTCAAGAGCATCTAGGCCCTCAAACACATCCCTGACTTGTTTGCCTGACACTACAGGCCCCCACCTTTATCACATGTTTCTAAGAACTTCAAAGTATGGTTTTATTCAACTCATACACAAATATTTTGAAATAAATTTGCTTCTTAAATAAGAGGAAGCTCTCTAGCTTTCCAACAAGTGGAAAGATGTTACAATCTGGGACTAGAGCTTCAAAGTTAGAGATTACATTTGTGCACTTGTGACTCTAATCTGCTACTCTTATTCACATATTACTAATGGCTCAAAATCAAAATCTCACACAAATCATTAAGAGCAATCAAGTAATAATATAACACTGACCATTGCAACATGTAAACCAAGTCAACATGTACAATGTAGCTCTTTCTAAATTACGCTGAAAAGTTTGAAATGACAGATTTTCTAATATAATTGCATAGTCTATTTTCCTGATTAATTTCCCCCCAAAACATTTAACGTAAATCTCCCCTGGTATTAAAGAAGCTTACTTATTCTTCTTCTACCCTCGGCAAACAAGAGAACAAGTACCACCTTTATCATTGTTCCCACACAAAGACAAATGTGTACTTTCACCTCATATCAAGTCTTATTTTTCTACACACAACTTGCACTAAATCTTATAAGCTTTCTTCACAGGCTGTATTTTCTACAGTTATTCTCACTCTTGTACTTCTCTGTCCACATCTTTCCAAAGTTCAATGTCTAAAACTGCACCCAGTTTTCCAGTTGATACCACACACATGCTGCAGAGCAGAATCATTATGCAGTGTAAATACACTGTAAATAGGATCTGTTACAGCTTTCACTTTGACAAGGGACAGACTTATGCATATAGCTATAAATGTTGCCATTTAAACCCTAAGATCAGCCAAAATCCTCATTTTCACACTAGGAAACAGAGGCAGATATGTTTACGTGTGTATGACGAAAAACCAAAACCAAAAACACAAAACCACCATCCTGCAGCAATAAACTGCCAATACATAGAGAAAAATAAACCATAATCCATCCCACTGAGAATATCAGAGTACATTATCTAAATTTTTAACAAATTTCTTTCCTTACAGAAGGACACATTCCTGCTACGGAACATTTTAGTTTCAGTAATACCCAATTTTAAATCCTGTCATGCTTAGAAGCAGCATCTGTGCAATTTTAACTTACTACAATGCCACATACGCAAACAATAAAAAGTAACACAATCCCAAATTTACACTTACCTGATGATGCACAAAAAAGCAACACCACACCATGAGGTACTTTGTATTATACTCAGATTTTAGGAGGTTTCTTAATCTTCAGCGTGACAGTGAAAAATCTTTGCTACAAAGGAGTCCCTATATCTCTCCTTCAGTTTTCGGCAGGAACTCCTCCCCGTGCAGCCACACAGTTTGCTCTCGCTTCCTGTCATGCAGCGTACTAGAAGTGTCAGAAGCTGAGTGATATGTATTGTCATGTCTATCTCTGTTGTGAAAAAACAGAGACTAAAACTAGAACTTTTAGTATTACAGAGACTAAAACTAAAACTTTCAGTATTTCAGAAATTAAAGGATCTGCTAAACAGTTCTTAAATTAACAGCGGCGCAATGGCAAGAACTCAGCATAGACAGTTTTACAATCAGCCTAGAATCAAGGCCCAAAAGATGAGCTAGGCAGAGTGCCCAAATTTTGCATGTGAGGATTCGTCAAGGAATTGCAAAATTTGATTTTATTTCTGATAGTTCAATGTAACTGATGAAAGAAATTCAATTTTTGCTGATTCTTCACCAATCTAGATAAGCAAGCCTTTAGCAACTGCATCCTATGAAACTGAGTGGATCTTCATTTCACTGGAGTTTGGAAAGCTATATACCTTAAGCACCAAGAAAGCATTCAACTTAAAGTTACTGCTGCCTTAAAAATATCAAATAAGACTGATGCTACCTCAGTGACACAAAATTTCCCAGCCCACTTGAAATTTCAAAACTGCAGACCTCCTCCTGCAAGGACTCTCTGGACACACTCTCTGGACATCACTGTGATTGAGAACTTGAAGTCAGTAAACTTATAGGATTAGGTTCCAGACTCATAATCCAAACTGCAAAATATAATGCTTCGAGAGCTCTTATATTTGCATGTCAAATCATTCTTTGAGCAAGAACAACTGAGAGAGACCAGCCTGCTAATAATGAGAGTCTTCAGTGGTCTCTCTCAAACTACCAGCTAGGTCACCAGCACTTTCTAGTACATATTTTCCTTTAATATATACTCAGTTAATTGCCTCGTTTGGCCATCATATTATGTTACATTACTTCAAGGTAAGAAAAGCTAAGTTTCATGAGGTGTTTATCTGCAAGTTATCAAAATACATAACTTCCCACATACTGTATGAAAATTTCTATTTGCATATGATTCATATATACCAGTTTCAATGTGCACTTGAGCAGCCCTCTTCAAAATCTAGACATACATAGATATCAACTTCTCTTAGACAAAGTTAGCTAAAAAACAGTGCAGACTATTGATCCCAAAAAATGGAATCCATAATTACCACAAGTGATTGAAACATAGCGCTTTATATGGCAAGTAAAAATGAGCGATCTAAAATGGCTTTCCTACATCTTTCCTGCATCACAAACATTAACTATTTTGGGCAAGTGAAACTTGTCCTTAGAAACCAGTAAAAAAAGAACTAGTGAGTGATAAGACATTTTCTTTTTTAAAGCATATGTCTCTAATGTAAAGAACAAGTGCAAATACAGGGAAAAGTAAAATCCTGAAACATTTCTGATCCTTTGTACGCACATTGCAAATACACAGTGAAAAGTTTCTTGAGTACTCACCTTTTAAAATATTTTCTATACATTTGTAAGATAATGCATTCTTGGTTTCAGAAGACATTGGTTAGTCATATTAGTAGACTGAATATGTTCCTACTACTATTCCAAAGAGACTTTTTTTTAAGATTTAACTAATAATTGTGTGAAAAGTTCAGGCAAATATCCATAATGGACAAAGAGAAACAGCTGAATGCATTAGTCAACTGTTTCATTTTAAAATACAAAAAAAAAAAAACAAACAAAAAACCAAAGTTTTCAGAACAATAAACTTAAGATGAATGCATTTTTGTCATACTTTCTGCATTAAAAGATTTAGGTTTCAAACTATCTATTTAGCTAAGCATGCAAACTTCTTTCACCACATTCCCTGTGTTAAGCTAGAACTAGGCCTCTCAGGTGCAGGGAGAGCGAGTGTTGTTTGGTAACAGCATGCTACCTTAACCATTAAAAAAACATGTTTTCTTAACGCCACCACTAATATTAAAAAAGAAATAATGCAATAAGAAGATTAGAAATTATTTAAACTTTTGCATGCCATTTATACTTTGACAAGTCCTTGCTTTACCAAGTTTGAGACAGCTTCTTGACACACGTTTAACTTGTGCTACTGTTCACTGCACAGCTCATCTCCAGGGAGAAAGAAAGCGTGCGTTCTGCAGCACCTGCAGTATTACACACTTTCTTATTCTATGTTTAAAAGGAGATTCAGGTAGGAGCCATAGCTACCAGAAGCTGAAAGAAATCATAAATAAGTACCTACAGTGTAGTAAGTTATGGTATTTTCTTCCAGTGAAGGTACTGAGAAAAGAACGAGGCCAATCTGGGACATTCACTATAGGTAACTGAAGATTCTTTAAAGGATAATAGCTCAGTTAAAAACTAAGAACAACAATGAGAAAATGGGCATGCATTAAGAAATCAAACATAAATAAATACAAAGGTTTAAGATATTATGCCTAAACAAACAATAAAAGTAATTTAAAAAACAGAGTTATTTCCTTTTTCCTTTGATTAAATTAATTGGTAATATTTCACTTTTTAATAAATATCTTATATCCTGTACATTACTTTAACTATCTCTCTCTCTCTCTCTCTATACACAGAGATAATTACTTCACAGAGTCTCCCATCCTTACACCTCACTCTTGATCCATCCCTATCCTGTTCAAGCTTTTGTGACTTGCTCAGATCTACAAACAGCGAGCTGGCTTTGCCAGTTGCAAAATTCTGCATACTTCAAATAGGTAAAAATGCCTAGACAAATTTGAATTTGGGTAACAAGCTAACAATTCCAACTTCATTTTTAAAGAAAACAGGTCCTTAGTGAGCTGGTGCACTCTTTCATCAGTTCAAAACTCCATTAGAATAAAAAGTTTCTGCTGAGCTGGGAGGAAGAAGATAAAAGGCGAAACTGATACCAGTCAGCAACCTATCCCTTTGACAACAAGAACCATGATATCTCTCTGCAGACTAATTGAAAGAATCTTCAGGAAGCAGACATTTTACACCAAGACTTTAAAAAAAAAATAAAATAAAAATAATAAAAAAAAAAAAACATTCATGCATTTCCCTTCTAGCGTACTGTAAATGCTGTTGGCCTGTCTTCCCTGTCTAAAGATTAGCTAAAACCAATTCTAGTCGCCTTCTTTTCACACCTTTCCAGCAGAAGACAGTTTATTTTTCAAAGGAAATCCATATAAATTCTATATACAAGCCTGTCATTTTTTTTTAAGAATTCTTTCCTTTCTCCTTATTAACTTGTTATTAGGCTGCCATTAGATCTTATTAAGTTATTTCTTAAAAAAATCTTTCACCCCATCTCAAGAAACTCTAATCCTTTGCTATCAGAATTTGGTAATCTCTCACCCAGGATCAAATATAGGAGTGCAATTTTTGTGAAGTGTTATGATTTTCATAGGTCTTAAATTGCACCGAAGATGAATTTAGGTAGGCAGGCATTTTTCAATTAGATTTCCTGGTAACATCTGGATTTCCATATTCCATTTCCTGGAGACCACAATAGGCAAACACTAACTTGCTATGCTGCTTTATTTTCACACTTGAGCTACTTCTTAGGTCACCTATAACCTTCTGCCTCTGTAGCCATTGGAATTTAAGAAGCTAAAAGGCAGATACCACAGATTTCAGCCTAGTGTCAGGCGTAAGACTGGCCAGACTTTTTCTCATCAATCTAGTAAACAACATCTAAAACAGTCTGCTCCCTCACCTGTATCAATGAACACAGATTAACAGGATAGCAAAAACTGCTCTCTAACCTCTGAGTAAATACAACATTGTAGCTGCGGTTTTTTCCCTGCAGCTTTGCATCAGTCACCTCCAAGGCACTCTGCGCTTTGTTGACAGCAACACCAACAGCATCCACCTGAAAGACAGTGCAGCTTGAACTTACTACATTGTAAACACCCACACAAGTACCAAGGAAGGAAATCTAAGACATCATATCTGGATTTCAGGCAGCAACTGCCTCAAAAGATTGAGGTCAAGAAATCATAATTGACAAACTCAAAATACATAAATATATAACAGCTGTTCATTCGGTCTCTGTGCAGCTACAGCACTGCTGCAGAGTCCAAAGCACTTGAAACAGTGCTTGGAAAAGAAACAAGCTTTCCAAATACGGTGGGGAGCCCGCTGGTACATAGACACATTGAAATGGTTTTCTCATTGTATGTTATGAGTGTTTTAAGGATGCTAAATTTAACTCCCTCCAAAAAGCTTTACAGTTAACCACAATCTATAGAGCACTAGTGTACAATTTTTGAATCAAAAACAATGTAATAAATATTTTTAAATGTGCATTTTACACAGTTTTAGAATGTCACCTCAAATCATGTTAGGGTCATATTATATGCAATGCTTCATACACAGAATCCTAGAATGGTTTGGGTTGGAAGGGACCTTTAAAGGCCATCCAGTCCAACCCCCCTGCAAGGAGCAGGGACATCTCCAACCAGATCAGGTTGCTCAGAGCCTCAGTCCACCTGGCCTTGAATGTTTCCAGGGATGGGGCATCCACCACCTCTCTGGGCAACCTGTTCCAGTGTTCCACCACCCTCATAAAATTTTTTTTCCTTATATCAAGTCTGAATCTGCTTCCTTCTATTTTAAAACTATTACTCTTCATCCTATCACAACAGGCCCTGCTGAAAGAGTTTCTCCTCATCTTTCCTGTAAGCCCCTTTTAGGCACCAGAAGACCGCTATAAGGTCTCTCCACAGCCTCCTCCTCTCCAGGCTGAACAGCCCAAACTCTCTCAACCTGTCCTCGCAGGAGAGGTGCTCCAGCCCTCTTATCATCTTCGTGGCCTCCTCTGGACTCACTCCAACAGGTCCATGTCCTTCTTATGTTGGGCGTTCCAGAGCTGGATAGTGGGGTCTGCAGGTGGGGTCTCATCAGAGCAGAGTAGAGGGGCAGAATCACCTCCCTCAACCTATTGGCCATGCTTCTTTTGATGCAGCCCAGGATGTGGCTGGCTTTCTGGGCTGCAAGTGCACATTGCTGGCTCATGTTGAACTTCTCGTCCACCAGCACTCCCAAGTCCTTCTCCTCAGGCTTACTCTCAATCCATCCTCTGTCCAGTCTGTATTTGTGCTTGGGATTGCCCCAGCCCACGTGCAGGACCTTGCACTTGGCCTGGTTGAACTTCATGAGGTTCGCACGGGCCCACCTCTCCAGCCTGTCAAGGTCCCTCTGGATGGCATCCCTCCCTTCCAGCGTGTTGACGGCACCACACAGCTTGGTGTCATCGGCGAACTTGCTGAGGGTGCACTCTATCCCACTGTCCATGTCACCGACAAAGATGTTGAACAGGGCC
>JAAGAY010132458.1:0-47386 GCA_011801015.1 Ardeotis arabs
TTTTTTTTTTTTTTTTGAGTATAATGAATGCTGCCAAAAGAAGAATTATTGAGGTTTAAGTGAGTCTGTAAGATAGCTTTAAAGTGAGCTCTTGACTGGAGCCTTTATCTCATTGACTCGCTGGAACGGCTCTTTTTTATCATACTATTTATGGCAACAGCCCTAACAGAGATAAATAGGTCTGTAGACAATAACACCCTTGCAGAGAGCAGCATATGGAAGCCTTGCAGGTTTCAAATCCCACTGGGCTGGAGAGACTCTTTAACAATCTCCTTGAGGCCCCAGCTTGCTCCCCAAGAGCCGTCTGTAGGAGAGGCGGCGCGGAGCATCCCTCTCTCACACGGAGAGGATGCACTTGCACGGCGAGCAAACCCGGCCGGGGGGACACAGCACAGGCATTCCGCAGCAGGACGAGCACCTTTCCATCCTGCTGGTTTCTAGCACCATCTCAAACGGCCCGTTTCCAGGATTCCTGAAAGCCCGGCGCAAGGCACATACTACCCACGGCCACCATCTCATCAAGATCCTCTCTTTGGGCAGGCGTTATCGGTCTGCTCCACTGCCTGCGCCCAGCCCGGCCGCCTCCCAGTTCAAGTCCATTGCCAGAGCCCGCACCACAAACACAACTGACGCCTGCTTCCAGAGCTCCTGGATTTAATCCTCACGGAGAGCTCATTCACGAGCATCACTGCTATCACTGCCCAAATTCTAGGTACATGCACGTGCACACAAGCACCCCACCGCCCCGACTCAGCCTCTAAGACAACGGTCATACCTAACGAGCACACAAGGAAAGCTTTATGTAACATTGGATAACGAAAACTTATCCCAGGACAACTCAGATGTCTTTACTTTTCCTTTATTATTGCTCTCTGGCTGGAAGGGTGGTAGGCAGGACACCATCCAATGCCACCCTGAACGGCACACCTACACCTGCTCAGCCATTCAACACATCATATAAAATTCCCATTTTTTCCTGGTTCCCTGTTGGCTCAGTACCTGCACGTCCGTGCTCTCCGCAATGGCAAAGGCGGATGCCGAGTGCTGGCAGAGGAGCTGCCTTGGGCTGGCCTGCCCGGCTCCTCCACGGGGCACAGCTCTCACACAGAGCTTCCCCAGCTCCCGGGGGGCTCAATACCCCAGCACACGTGGAGCAAAACCCCACAACGAGCAGTGGACAGAAACAACTGGATTTCAATCCCTGACAGAGACCTGGTGCTGATGTTCACCATACCCATGCCTTGCTCGGGCGGCCAGCCATTCTCTTGCTCTTCCAAGGACAAAAACCTCTCCTTTTCCACCCCTCACCCTTTTAACCAGCCCTCAGAAACCCAGCGTGAGCATCGCACCCTGACCCCTTGCCCTTCCACTGAGCAAAGGCGCAGCTGCTCCATCTGGCAGGAGGGAGACGTCAGAATTGGAGGCGAGAGATGACAAATTAAATACAAACACTCCGGCGCTTGGAGCCTCCAAACAAATATGACAGAGGCTTCAGGAACAGCAAGATAAACTCAATTATTTACAGCTTAAGACAAAAGCTAAAAAATGATTGCTGCTCCAAGCCGGCCGGGAAAGTGCAGATGCTCGAAGGGAGGGTTGAGAAATACCATCAGGGAAGGAACTCTTGTTGGGAACAGGTTAATGCCGAAATGTCACGGCCAAAAGGGCAGAGGAAATGACGCTTTCCCCTCCTCTCTTGACATTGAGGGTTTTCTCTCTGCAAAATGAAGATAACAACCTTCACCTGCTTCCCAGGTGGTTTATGAAGACTCGGTTCGTTAGCATCAGGGAAGCACTCGGGGATCCTCACAGAGGAGCTGCTGCAGGGGTCCGAGGAGCAACGCCGGACACCCACACCCACTGACACCTCAGGCAGCCCTCCCCTCCGGCTGCGCGGCAGCTCTGGGCACCGAAAGGCCACTGTCCGGTGTGGGGGGATGCTCTTGTACCCCAGATGCTGAGTAGAGCACATCCCCTTTCCTCACTTCCTTGTCCCCTCACTATCACAAGGCCGCGGTGGCTTTTGCCCCAAATGCTGGAAAGGCACCGAGAATGGCTCTCCCCAGGGAAAAGCCAAAGGGATGGGAATCACCAGGGATGGAAATCTCTTCCTTCTGACAGAGCCGCTGTGACAGTAAAGACTTTCGTACACAACAGCACACAGGGTGGCTTAGCTGTAGGGCTGGACAGGCTCTCTGAAAGGAAAAAAGCTAAAAATATAAAGATGCCCCGGGTGCCTACGCCCCAGGTTGCCTGCGTGGAGCCCGCAGGATGCTCGGGGCCAGTGGCCACACTGCTTCTCCCACGTCTCCCCAAGCGTGGCACCAACTCTCTGCAAACCAAGCCAGCCGCGGGGAGCCAGCGGGCACCCCAAAGCCCGCAGGTCCCGAATCCAGGCCGGATTTACGGAGGAGCCTGCCGTCCCTGCTCCAGCACCTGCTGCTCAGGCAAGTGGCCAAGCTCTGCTGTGCGGGTCCCTGAACTCTGCCTCTGCCCCGCTTCCCCTGCATTTAACGGGGATGCTCTGCGAGCTGGCACGCGGCCGGAGGGATTTCTATTCGTCTCCTCCAGCATCCTCAGGGCTCTCCCCTCCTCCCCTGAGCCGCCTCTGCCCGGTGGTCCCCCTTCCGCCTTAGGAAGCGATCGTTATTATGGCAGGGGAGAGAAAGGAAGGACACAAACACCTCCTGAATGCAGAGAGCCTTTCCCGGAGCTCCCCTGAAAAAAAAATAATAAATACACCAACCCTCAGCCCTTTGTGCCTGTTGATGTGCGCGGGGGCTACCAGCCCCCAGCCCTGCGCTGGAGCACAGACCCCCCGACCTCGCCGTGCAGAATTTAAATCTCTCTTCCTGATGCGTTTAATAGGGCTTGGCGCGCTGCTCTGTTCCAGCGCTGCAGCCTCTACGAGAGCAAAGTCCTGCTCACATAATCGAGTCTACTATTGCCTTTAAAAATTCTCCACTAATTGGGAGGGACTCCAGGAGTGTGCAGATCACGAGGCCTCCATTCCCACCGGTTTGAATTCTGCTTTCCCATCGTGTCCGTGGCACCCTCTCCCTGCCGCATGCGACTCACTGCTCTTCAAGAAGGAATTTGTTTTCCTTTACCTCTTCCCAGGAGCTCGTGGACTTTCAATAGCAATGCGGGGAACGTCCAGGGAAGGGAAGAACGGATTTGAGGAACTTCAACCTAATTCACTTTTGCAGAGATTGTGTGGGAGGCACTTGGGGGCTTTGAAAGCTGCTGTTATCATCACCCGAAACGGCCGAGGCTGGACTCACATGTGGTGGAGCGTACACCAGCCGCAGTGGGGGTCTCCGGAGCTCAGGCACTCCCCGCAGGTCGTGTACTGCTCGCAGGACTCCACGGGCACCCGGGACACCTGCGAAGGAAGCAGACAGATGGGCTCAGTGCTCCTCACCGCACAGCGGGCACGCGGAACGAGAGCAGCTCCAGGTCCTGCTCTGCCAGGCTGAGCTGAGTAACACAACAGCGACTTGCAAACTTCCGTGCAGAAGTCAGCCAAGAATGGAAATATTGGGGACCGAGTCACGAAGTCGCTCCGTCCCTCGGGCACGGCCATGCCGTGAATCACGGGCGCAGTGGAGCCGCAGCCTGGCCGGCCTCCCACCGCCGGCGCCAGCTCACTGGGAGCCCTCCCGACCTCCCTGCCCGGAGACGCTGCCGGGGCGAGAGCTGCGTCCGCTACTCCCTGATTTACAGTTTGCTGTCTTACACTTGCCATGGGGTAAGCTGTCAGGGAATAAAATTCATTGGGATTTTGCAGGTTGGCAGCTTATTTAGCCTATACGGGTATCTCACCACTTACTCCTTGGCCACCCCAGCCCTTCCAGTGCGGAGTTGGCTGCCCGTCTCTCCCAGGCAAGGGATGCCAGAGCAGAAGAGAGGGAAGCGCACAAGGGAACACCAGCCCAGACCTCTGCTGCAAACGCCCTCTTGCACTCATCGCTCCGGAGGAAGGTCCCCGCGTGATGCTGAGGTGCAGCACGGTCCTGACCAGTTTATCAGCACTGCAAACCCCACGGGCTCCAAAACAACACCAAGCTTTAACCACGGGTCATTGCTTGGCTGCAGTGAAGCGATCCCACACTTTAACCTCGCCAACCCATCCCTCGCCACCTCCGGCGGGCATGCTACAGTTGCATCTCCCGTCCCGACGCCGCAGCGTGGTGCTCCCGCACCGGCCCTGCCAGCGCCGGTCCCTCTTCACCATATTTACATTTCTACGATCAAATACCGCAAATAATTATTGCCGTCCCCAGCACGGGGCCCTGGGAGCGATGCCTGCAACCGGCTGAAAATTAAAACAACTGTCGGCATCGCACTCGCTCTGTCCGTCAAAACAGCGCCCGGCTCCCAGCAGCTGGGGCGCACGGGGTGAAAGGAGCAGTGTCTCACCAAACAACGGCCACTTTCACGCCAAGTGCTGTTGACACAGTGAGAACCCAGTTCCTCTCTAAACACGACACCAATAGGGCTGCTATTCTCCTTGTTTCCTCAGCCCTACTTAACAGCTTTTCCTAAAACAAAAATCGCGTGTGGATGCTGTGGGGATGTGCTTTTTTTTTTTTTTTTTCTTTCTCGCTGAGGTGAAGTTTGTGGGATGGGCAGAGGGTTCACGTTGGGGTACGCTGAGAGCAAAGCAGCCCTGGAGCTGGACCAGTGGGACAGGGACTAAGGGGGTGTGAGGGGCAGGTACGTTGGGCATGCATTTAGCCTGGGGTGGGTGTAGAGAGCTCCAGAAATGGAGGAGAAAAATGGAATAGCACAGAGGTGTAAAGAAAGGGCTTGGGTTTGATTCTTGGCTGCCAAACGCCTCCGGGGTGCCCTCCCGGGGTCTCACCTGCGCTTTGGGTGCACGTGACGCCCTTGTACCTGAACCAACTCTATCATACCTGCTTTGCTTCTTCCCTCTCAGGATCTCCAAGCGTTTCACAGACATCATGGCGGCGCAGGAGCAGCCCACCAGCCGGCACAGCCCAGGTTTGGGCACGGCTGCGGATCCCACCCCATCGCCAGTCACGAACCCTAATTTTCCACCGCAGAGCAGAGACATACACATCACACGGCTCCTGGATGGCAGCCTAGGAGCAAACCTGTGTTTTTCAAACCAAACAAGCAGCTCCCCTGGGATTCACCAGCCGCTGCCGGATGCGGCGAGGGAGGTCAATGCCCAGTGCTTGGAGCCGTGTCGGTGGGACACCCGGAGGTCAGGACAGCCCCAAATCCACCGGGCACTGCTGATCTCCTGTCTCTTGCCCACACCGTGAGGCTCACCAGGATCTGTCCCTGCAATTTATATGCAGCTCAGGGCTTGTTTCACGTTTGCGAGGAGCTGGGTGCTCTCGTGGCGCTCTATAAATAACGGAGGATTTGAATTATATGAGTAACAGTTCGTTACACATGATTTTACGTTAGGCTTTCAGATTCTTTTTCTGCTCAGAAGCTGTGGCTTCTGCACATGATAATTCTTCAAAAACCACACAGAAATTTTGAACAATGCCTAGAGTCACAGCGCTGGGTGGCCGAAGCAGCTGGGTACCTGCTGGTACCTGCTCCGACCAAGCACGGTGTCAAGGCGGCAGAGCCCCGAGGGTCCCCCTGGGTCACCAATTCTGCACCCCCAACCGCCCGGACACAGCCCGTGGTCCCTGGCTGGAGGAAAGCCAAAGACTTCAGGGAAGAATAAACCATCTGCCTTTGTCCAATGCCCGTGACTTTGAAATTCATCCTTCATAAAAATTCATGCCAGAAAACCCGCATTGCTCCAGTACCCACGTAAATGTTTAAATGAAGAAGTTCAAAAAGATTATGAACAGAAGGTATTTAAATATTTGCATGCATGAAAAAGTTTGGAGGGTTTTGCAGCATTTGCCCAGTTCTCACAGTACGAACGCATAATCGATCACTCTGACCATCCACGATCCCAATATCAAATTCTCTAAAAAATGTTTCATTTTAATGGAAAAACAATAGAAATACCATTAAGAACAGGGTATATCCATATGTTATCACACACCTATCATGAACATAGAAGTGTGAAAGCCGTATTTCCTTCAGAGACAGCACAGACGTAAAGCTCCGATGCCCTCACTCCTCCTGATGGCAGGCTGGACACACTCTCTTGGCTTTAGGTATTTTTAAACTGTTCTCTGCCAGTCTAATTATCATTACGAGACCAAAGCATTTGTGCGTGTGAACCGCTGCGCTGGGGAGAGAAGAGAAGGAACACCAGTGCCTGCAGGTGGAAGGAAAACCAACACGGATTGTCGGGGGACAGCGGACTCCCAAGTCCAAGAACATCCCCCGTGCCCCCTTCAGCCACCAAGGAAAAGAGAAAAAGAGAGGCTGGAGGCAAAGAAGCAGCCAAATAGGAAGGAAATATTAAGAAAATGAGACAGAAAAGCACAGAAAGGAAAACCAGAAGGAAGGACAAAGAGAAGACAGCAGAGGGATGGCTGAGAGTCTCTGGTACAGCAGAGTCCATTGCTGTCACAAGCACGGCCGCCTGCATCCCCGCCGTCGAGCATTGCGGCACCACGCTGACCTTCCTGAGGACAGGAGCGGATCCTGTTCGGCCTCGGAAGAGGGGACCAGAGAGCCCCTCTCGCACACCCCTGCCCACACTCTGCCCACTCAGCTTGGCAAAGGGGGAACGAGGGCCCAGAGGATCATTCTCGGCAGATTTTTACGGCCACAGGTGGCTCAAGTGAGGAATGAAATGTTTTTATCAGCAACCAGATACAGCAGAACCAACAAAGTTCGGAGCGGTTTGCTGCCTGCGGCAAGGGCAGCGAAGGAGGAGGAGAGATGCTGCCCATGAGCTGTGCGGTGCCGGCTCTGTGGGCCCACGGCTCCCCAAAGGCAGGGAGGAAAGGAGTGGGTGCAGCCATCACGTACCCACTCAGCAGCCCCAAACCGTGGCCACCGCCGGGTCCCGCCTGCCCAGCCCTGCTCCGACGGCCGCAGGCACTCACGGCATCCCCATCCCAGCATCCCCATCCCTGCATCCCCATCCCAGCCAGCACCAGCACCTCCAGCTATGCATCACCAAGGGCACTCCCATCTGTCACAGCCCGGTCTGTTTGCTCTCTCATCCCGCCAGCCCCGGGGCAGCTCTGTGTGCAGCAGAATGGTTTGTTTGGAAAGGGCTTTGGTTTCCAGTATTTAGTTTTTAAATGCAAATACTTCTCTTTGTTTACGTTAGAGAAGATAGGTCAGAAGAATGCTCCTGGCGCTCAGAGCAAACATCTGAGAAGGTCTATCACCACTTCAGGAGTGTATTCCCCATCCCAGACTAAGCCCCAAGAAAGCTGTTGCCTGAACTGATGAACTTATCCGCAGAGCAGGAGCACGATCTCCTGCGGCACCCGGAAAAAAAACCTCCGGGCTCCAGCCCCCATTCCGGAGTGCTCACAGACATCACAGCGACGTCTGAGCTCTGAAAAGTGGATCCCAGTTTTGGGTACCTTGAGATATCTGCTCCAGCTAACAGAACCATGAGGCGAGAGGTTCTGATGTCGTGCAGAGGAATGCAGGAGTTTTCCAAACACAGCCTCAAGTCCTGCACCTCCTCACCTGCAAGATGGGCCGCTGCAGAGCCCAGAGATGCCAGCGAGGCCAGGACACCTCTGCTGACCGGCAGCAGGTCATTTTGGGGATAAGAGAGGGAGAAAGGCACTCCACACCAGTGCAGTCACAGCCAACGCAGAGCAATAAAGGAATTCGGCAGGGCTGAGGAGCATCTGCACGGAGGACAACAGCCAAGAAACCAACCCCCCAGCTCCTGGGGAATTTGCTTATTCTGGAGGGCAGAGCCCTCCTCCCCCCAGCCAGACTGTCACCTCTCTTCCTACTATCGATGCCAACACGAACCTGCTTCTCAATAATTAAATGATAAAGTCTCATTACTGCTTTTCTTGACTGCTTGGCCCATAACATTGTGGAGGGGAAATCAATACAGACTCTCCAAAACACATGAATCCAAACTCTGCCGGCCTCCAGAGAAAACAAGATAAGTGCAAGAATCCAGTTCCAAATAAATAAATACATAAAATAAACAAACAAAGCCAAGTTTCCATAGCTTACGCCTGCTACCAGCATGGGCCTCTGACCTCCTGGCTGGAGCCAGCCCCCCGCGCGTCCCGCCGCCACGGCACGCTGCCTGCAGACCCCTCGGGGTGCAGGAGTTCAAACAGAAAATCTATTTTTAATGACTTTGGGGAGTGCAGTGGAGATGCCAACTAGTTCAATGTAATTAAAGCTATCTATCACTCAGCGAGCAGGAGCCCAAAGTTGATGAACTTTCCAATGAGATTTTATTCTTCCCTCCGTTCATGAAAAAGCACCGCTTTGTGCTGCAGGAGACATGAAAAAGTGTGGGAAGGAGCAAGGAGGACTCATCAGTTCCAGCCGTTAATGTGTCAGGGTGACAGAGCTGGGGAAAAGAAAGTCAAATTTTCCCAGAGGCTTGTAAAAAGTTTGACAGACTCTTCTTCCTGCTGTTTCTCCTCCCTGCGCCCTCATGCAGAACTGTTCAAATCTGGAGTTCTCTCGTGACACCGCGTCTGCCGAGGAGAAAACCAGCGTGCGGGGCTGCGGAGCACTTGTTGCTTTGCCGAGCGAGACCTGTGGGACCAATCCGCCCCACGCTCCATGGAAAGTCCTGCCAGGAAATGACTTACACTCAAGGCGAGCGGAGCTGGTGGAGATCTCGGACACGCCAAGACGGATGCTGGCAGCGGGCACGAAGACCTAGCGGTGAGGGGGATGCAGCCAGTGCATTGTGTGGGGCAGCAGCCAGGATGCAAAGGAAGAAGGCAAAGGGAGAGCGTTTTAACGGAAAAGCGTTGAGGAGCATCCCCAAAGTGCTGCCGAGCCTCTGAAGACAGGAATACCTGCTCCAGCGGGGACTAAGCTGTTGGTCCCTGTGATGGATGAAGGTACGCACCCGGGCACGGAGCGGGATGAGGACCAGTTCTCCCAACAGAGACAGCAGCTACTGGAGGACCTGGCTCTCCTCTCCTGTGCTGCTCAGCAGAGAGAGGATTCTCAGAGGGTCCTCTGTCAGAACCAAATCAATGCCTGTAACTTTGGGCAGAAAAGCAGCGAGTGGGAGAGGACACAGAGATGACGTTTCCATGACTACAAAGGGATTATTTAATTACAGTGCTGCAGATGCATGTGGAGAAAGTCCCTTAAACTCTGATCCAAGCAACCCTTTCAATGAGTTTGGCTTTCCAGCTATAAGAACCTCGTTAGCGTCCTACAAGGACAAGCCGTGTCTGAGCACAGCAGACCCGATTGCTTACTCAGCCAGGGTGACACAACAGCCCCGCTGCCCATCGGGCTTGCTCCGGATTTCAGGATAAGGGGCTGATATTGCTGGAGCGGCCACGTGCGGGGGACATCACCGCTGCCATCAGAAGTGGCTTCTGCAAGCGCTGGCACCGTCTTCTGACGAACGGCAAGACCACCCTGCCATGGCCATACAGCCACCGAGCCACGTCCTCTGCAGCACTGATTAGTCCAGGCCTCAGGGGAACTAATTAATAAGGATAAAAAGGGAGCAGCTTTCCAAAATTTCTGGGCTCAGGTGGGGATCAAGCCAACACAGTAAACTTTCATCTCGCATCAGTTCATGGCCTCGGCGTTCAGCGCTTTGCCGTGCTGCCACGTAACTCATAGCACGCTCCCCACAGTCACTTAAAAGTTTTAAGAGAAGCTCAGAAAATTAATTAAGGTGAATAATTATGAAGTGTGTGCTTCTTTCCCTCTCTATTTTGCAAAGAAGTGGCAAAAATAGAATTCTGAATAATTTTGGAGTTATAACCAATGTAATTAGGTGTTCAGCGAACACTTACAATTGGACTGCACTTATTCAAATTACTGTTTTACTCAGAACATTGCCAGAGAGTCATTAACAGCACAATGGTTCCATTCCCGGGGACTCTAATTAGACTTGGACGCCTCGCAGCACAGGGGATGCCCAGCGCCGCCCGCTCGGCGCCACAGGTGATGCCCGGCCGCGCCGCAGGGACCCCGACAAGGCTGCCTGGGTGCTTTGAGCCCGAGGGTGCGGGGACCCAGCCAGGAGGAGAGGTGGGACCGGGGACAGAGCCCCCGGCATCAGGCGGTGGGAAGAGGCTGCTCTGCAGCACAAAACCCCCTGGTCACAGCTCTGGCTCGGTGCTTACGGTTGTGGGTGCATCGGATGATGCAGGAGGTGGCATCTCCAGCTCTGCTGGTTCCTCCTCCTCTGAGGATCTCAGCTCACTTTATAGAAATTCCTTTATTCTGTGCGATGCTCTGAGGCAGAAAAAGGCCAGGTTGGTGTTAACTCTGTCCCTGGACCATACAAGCCGTGCCATCCAAAGGGCTGATGCCAGTACGGTCAGGAGATGCCCAGCTGGGAATATCTGCCACACGAGCTACAGCAGGACAGACCTCCCCTCCTGCTGCCTGCGGCAAACAGCCGTCCCTCCGGCCCCGTCTCCTGCAGTGTCCTGCTCCGGTACAAGCACCACGCGAGGGGGTACCAGCCGCATGGATGCAGCTTGCTCCACCTTGAGAACATCTGTGGATGTTCTGGGGGTTAACATCTCCATGGCCATCCCTGCAGCCCTCCTCAGCACCTTGGTGTCAAGGAGCACTCCTGACGGGATAACAACTGGAAGCGGCGATACGGTAACGCCTGTCTGCAAACACCCTGAGCATGTCTAAACACCAGCAGCTTCTTACACTGGTTGGGAAACGATGGAGGCTTCAAAGCAGGTGTCAGTGCACTCTGTGTCAGAGCAGGGAGCTCCACGCTCTGAAACGCAGACGTCCCGATCTGCTACGAAAGCCCTACATCTCAGTGGTGTGTATCACAGGGAAGCGCGGTGCCTGCTGCTCGCGGTTGCCTTCAGCCGTCTGTTTTTCCTCTCTCCCCATAAAAACCACATGGCAGACAGCAGAGGCCCCCTCCCCAAGCTGCCAGCCTAGAACGCATCAATTCAGTTAAGTTGTTAAAAAGGATCGTGGCAGGCTAAGATAAAACAGAGGAGTTTAAAATGACAAACAGACTCCTAAATGGGATTAGAGTCTTAATGAAAACAGTAATGAATGAATGAGGCAACCAAATATTACCCATTAATATCAGACAGATAGATTAGATCCCTAGGCACTGCGTTTAAAGCCGACATGAAATTACTTCAATTACTCTGCACTGATAAATAACAAGGCCGTATTTGCTGTTAAAACACATATCCTCCACCCTCCCCCACGCTTGCTTGGGCTTCTGCTTCCCCAGAGAGAGAGCAGACCATCGAGAGGCTGGGAAAAAAAATAAAGCACCAGGCTGGAAGCTGCCACTGCTCCCCTCCGTTCCGCAGCAGACCCGGGCGAGCCAGCATCCCATTAGTCCCAGTTGCCACCACCAACGCCGCTGTTCCAGCCCTTGCACTTCTGTGCAAGAACCAAAGCAATCGCTGACCATTCACCGAAAACCTGATGCGTGCGGCATCCTTCCATCTCAGAAATTCACCCTGCCTTCGTGTCCTCGGGCACAATTAACCTGATCAGAGGCCTCTTCTAACGGAGAGATCAGAGCTGGGTAATTCCTGGGTGACTGGTGGCATTTACACGCTAACAAAGAACAGCACACCAGTAAAGGTAATGTCAGCAAGAGTCCCTCATCCTTGTATCCCAGCCTCCAGCCCAACCATCTGTTCTCCGGGTTCAGGAAAGCCCTGGAGAACCAGTTGCTGCTAGGAAAGCGGCAAAACATCCTTTCCAGCTCCGCCGCCTTGGCTTGTGAACCTTTTTGCCTGGATGAAGCCTCCTCTGTGTGACCAGGGACACTTCCCGGCGCACGCTGTGCTCGGGGCTGGCCGGCCAGCCGAGCCGAGAGGACAAGCGGAGCACGACTGTAAGCGCAGCCATGCTGGTGTGCGAAATCACCGACGCTTTGCTGCTACGGCATCTTAAACATCTTTGCAAAAACCCCTCATTCAGCCTCATAACTTATCAGTAAACAAGAAAAACATCAAATATCTCATTTCAGAGCTAGAAGAGGAGCAGCCTGCGGAAAGTGCGCAGAGCGACCCATGAGGAGCACAGCGAGCCAGAGAACCTCAGCCCAAACCCAGGTCCTCCTGCAGTCACCAGATACATCATCTTGGGTTTTCTCAGTGAGAGGAGTGGAACAACCTCCCCTGGGGAAAGGCCAGACAGCAGCCGCTCCAGTCGAAATACCGCTGAGCTTGGGTGTGGGAACAGGGGGCAGGAGGGCCGAGCGGGTTGTGTGTACCACGCAGATATAAATTAACTTTCCAGGAAGGTAACAAAACCCAATCTTTGTGCTTTCCCACCCTGAAACGAGGGGTAAAGCAGGAAAGTGAAGAGGGAGGAATGCGCAGAGCTCTTCCCACAGCTCAGGGGATGGATGACCTTTCCAATACCATACCTGTATAAATCTTATTTAATGAAATAATAAAAAAAAAAAGAATAAGTGAAGGTTAAATCATTCCCTGCAGCAGATTTATATTGAAAACAAAGTCTGTCCAGACAGCGGTTGGTTTACACAACAGGCCTTTAACATTCCTTTCCTAACTGCTCGGGTGACTCCTGACCAGCTAACCACAGGATGAGCGAGTGGAGCCCTCGCAGCACAGGCAACCCGCCAAGACGGAGGCAAAAGAAACCGCGCTAGCCTGGCGTTTACTTTCAACACACAATTAGGGGTTTTGCTGGGTCACAAGTCACAACACGGTGGTTTTCCCCCATTAAACCTTCCTCACCACACTCCCATCCATCGGGACGTGACTCCGTTCGCAGTGCCACCACCGATCCAGTGCTTCCAACCCCCCCTCCCCTCCCTTGGCACGCCGCAGAGCAAACACCGCCGCCTGCGGCTTGGAAGCACCCCTGGGAAGCTGGGAAAACTAACCAAGGGCCTCCCATTATCCAAAAAGAAAAGCTGGAACGGTTTTTGTAGCCAGAGAAGGTTGGGCAAAGAGTTCAGCTTTCATCTTTACCTGCTTTTCCTGGGGCTGCTGTTGTGCTGCATGGGAGAAGCGAAATCAAAGAGCGGCTCTGGGGCTTCGGCATGGCTCTGACGAAAGGCAGAGGTGAGATCAGCTCAGAGCTCACACATAAACTCCAGAATTGCTGCATTAATGCTCCCAGTGCTGCAATGCTAAGTCACTTGTCCCTAGAAGCCATATCAGCTCCTGCTGTAAACAGTGACTTTGACATCAGCTTCTCACTGTCCAGACACAGCACTCAAAACGCTGGCATTTTGGGCAAATAACGCCATGAAACTATTTCTGCTCCATCAGAGCCTGAGGAACTTCTGCATACATTTCCATAAATCTCACTGGCGTCAGCACAGCAACAGAGCCGACGGACTGCAAGGGGGATCCTGCTACGGCTGCTCAGCCCACCTAGGGACCAGCTCTGGGGTTGAATGGACTTGGAAACCACAAAATAAACCCGCTGGCATGAAAACTGGGCTCCCAGTGGGGCTGGAGACGAGGGGGAAGGTTCCCCAGCCATTGAAATGTGCAGCTTGTCCCGGGAGGCTGTAAGTAGATGGCACTGAACAGACCCACGGAAGATTAATTCATTAAGGGCCAACGTGGGAAAGCCAAAAAAGCTGTGAGGATGCACCAGGAGAAAGACCAGTGGGGATGTGACCTGCTTTCTGTCTTCTGCCTCGAGACAGCTGCTTCTGGCAGGACATCAGGCACCACCGCGGTGGTTCTTGCTGCCGTATGGAAGAGATGAGCCTACCAACACTTCTAGGCAAAATTTAGTCCCTGGCATTACGGTTTTTAGCCGCAAGCCTCCCACGAGAGGCGAATCCCCACCTGTGTGCAGGGCAGCAGAGGTGGAAGAGGATCTTCCCTCCCCTCAGCTGCCTTCCTGCGGGAAGCCTGCACCGGAGCAGCTGCTCCAAGGGCATTTCTCTGCAGGGTAGCTGCCAAGGGACAGGGTTAATAGGCCCACTCCATGTGTGACCTCTCTTCCCTCTCTCTGAGAGCTTCTAATTACCAAGCTAAAGAAAGCGGGGCAGCCAGCGGCATCAGCCAGACCCCGCTGCCCGCGCCTGCCCTCGCTGATCCGATCGATGGCAGCCCGCCGGCGAAGGCAAGGGCTTCACCCTTGAGTAGAGGCTGAGCTCTCCAGGAAAAGGCAGCTTCTCCCATCCCACCCGCACACGGAGCCAGCTAATCAAGGCCAAAGCCGCCCTGGAAAAAACAGGAGCATCAGCAGGTCCCTTCTTCCAAAAAAAAGAGAGCAGCTTGGGGGGGTCATGAATAAATAATGCTGCTAACGCAAAGATGCCTGCGCGGCCCCGGCACGGCAGAGGAAGCAGACCGATGACTCTATTTCTGATGCACCGGCGGCCTGACAATTGGCAAATGAACCTCTGCCGTTATCGGTTTCCCCTCTTTATTCTTTTCTCATAAAACTGGCAGGAACAGGGGTAGGAGAGAGATGCTGGTGGCAGCTGTGCTCAGGATGAAAAATGAGCAGCATGTGTACGGGAGGCAGCTGGAGCCCCGCGCTCGCTGCAGAGCAGGGACCCCCGCTCCCTCCCGCTCCCCTGCCACGCTGGTTATTTCCCTTTCTCCAGTGGGGCCCCAGGCTCAACTCCTGCCCTGCTCCGCTGCTGCACGGATGGCGATGGAGCAAACTGGCCAAACCCACCGGGACCTGAGGCTGCACCTGACGGTCACCAACACCCGGTGCCCCCGAACGGCGGCACGTTCCCCGCGTTTCTGGCGTGCCCGGGGGCTTTAAGAGAAGTCGTAGCCCTGCTGGAATGGGCAATGTGTGCACACACAAAATAATAGACCACAGCTGCTCCCAGAAGCAGATGAAACATTATCCACAGCTTACAGATGAGGGACCAGCGCTGGTGAGAGCAGAAGGGCTGCAGCCTGTCCCGGACAGCACCGCGTGTCCCTTCCCAGGCTGCCACGAAAAACTGATGCCGCTCTCCCTCCAGAGCCCATGTGGCCGCATCTCCCTGCACATCACTTTCTAGGGGTCTGTGGCAATTTGCCCAAAAATGCTTGGGACACCCTGTGTTGAGACCAGTGTCCCGATGGCACCCTTCTGCCCACCACAGAGGCAGACCGGAGCTCCCTCTGCCATACGGCTTCTCCCCATTGCTGCCCTTTCCGCGTCCCTCCGAGGGCCTGGCCACTTGCCACCCCTGGCACACACGGGGACATGGAGGCCACATTTTGTTTACCCTCCTTGCTGAGGAGAAAGCCCAGGGCTGCGCGGGAGGACGCGTCTCACCACCCACCTTGAAAGGGATCCCACGTGGCCAACTGGCCGCGGCACAGCGGGGTGGGCAACCCCGCATCTGCCCGCTCCGAACAGACTCGCAGGCTGTGCTCCGCCACAATGCGGGCTTTGTTCCCGGCGCTGGCACGTCCGAGGGTGTCAATGACACTGAAAAGCTTTGACTGGCCCTTTCTGTTTGTTTTCTTGGCACACGCAAGTATCATTTAAATAGCCCGACCTCGGCTCTGCCCCGCACCTCGTGTGTGACTGACGTTATTATTCAACAGAGGCTTTGCCCAAAGAATGGGCTGAGCCGAAAACGACGGCTTGCAGCCCATCCAGCTCCTACAATGCCTGCTTACCTCTGCCTGCTTTCCTGGGAAAGCATCACGCATCCCAGGCTGGGTGAGGAGGAATCTGGCTGGGAGCTCATCCCTTGGACATCCACATCCCGTGGGACGTTGCCTTTCCAAGGGGACAGTGAGCGTTGAGGCAGCCTTGGCGGGATTCAGCACGGCCATCCCAGACCCTGCTCAGCTCTGCTCCGCAGCCGGCCACGAAGGATGGCTGCACGCTGCGAGGCAGCCACGCCAGCAACCCTCGATTCCCCGTTTCGTGAACCATTTCAGGGTTCTTCAAATTATTTAAACGCTGCAGAAACCTAGGAGGAAAGTCACAGGCATGACCAGTTTGTGTAATTTTGTAGAGCCTTGAAAATCCAAAGCATTTGAATGCCCTAAGCAGCTTTAAAGGTCACAGAGTCGTATCATTGCTGTTTGCACAGCCCGACCGTGGTCCTACAACTCGTTTGCTCCAGGAACACTGTCGTCTCCACGGCTTTTTAGTAAGAATTGCTCTCTAACTACATTACGCTGTCCTTGCCAGTCAATTTTCTGCTACTCCATCACTTTCCCATTTGTATACCATTACATACGGCTGTCAAAAACATAATTTAGGAACCTGACCACCAGTGTGAGAAATGAACCCTCCTAAGTACATCCCAAACTCTCTAATTCTGGGAGATAATGAGCTTTAAGTCCTTTCCCCCAAAGAAGAAAACCACTGTCCCATGGCAGCTGTAGCACGCCGGCCCTGTTATCGCAAAAGAATAACATCTCAGGAGACAACACGGCAAAGCTTTGGGGACCATATCAAAACGGAGGAAAACAAAGAGCTGTCGGAATACACCGTTTGCTCACTCCACGCAGGCGACCTTGCCTTCGCTCCCGCCGTGAGCCGGGGATGGCCGGCATGGCAGGGACCCATGCAGCCCCTGCACACCCTCTGCCCAGGCCACCGCCGGACCAGGGTGGGCTGGAGTTTAAGATATTGCTTGCGTTGAAGCCTCAGGACAATACAGATGGATTATCCCAATTTGGGTGTCTCGCCCAGCGATAAGGCGCCCGGATTGCTCTCTCGAGGCCAGAGAGGAGCCCTGAAGGAATAGTTTAGACTGGACGAGCAAATTTAGACAAACAGGAACATCATTGCTCCTCTGTTTTGATTCCTAGGCCGTGAAGCAGAGGCCACGGGACCGCTCTGCCTCGCTGGGCAGCTGGGAAGGAGGCGGCGAGCTGCAGGCAGAGGAAGGGCGGAAAGCTCCAGGGGTTCGTCTCTGCCCACGCACACACCGGGCAAAGGGCAGGGGCACGACGGCACAGGGCGGGTGAGCCTGCGGAGAAGATCCCATGAGGCAAAGAGAAGGAAACAGGGTGAGGGCACGAAAGTCAAATCATTGCCCCAGCAGGCTTCCAGTCCCACAGAAGAGCCGGACGCAGCCTTGGGCACTAGGAACAGCCCAGTAAGGCGGCAGAGACCGAGCCCGGAGCACCAGCCCCACGCGGATGCAGGGCTGCTCCGCCTCGGAGCAACCCCTCCTGCATGGATCCATTTCCTCCTCTCTCCCACACACACGCACTCCTGGCAGTGCCGCACACGCCGTTAATGAGCTGTTTCATCACAGGCCAGCATTAACGCTAGAGCTCCCCAAGATGCAGACGTACTCGCCGAGTACAAAGGACATGCGTTAGGTGGGAGCAGGCGGCTTTTGCTTCTGCAACGAGTTACAGAAAACTTGTCATCGTTATAACACATTTACTGTGGGACAGCACTCGTCTTGTCCTGTAACAGAAGGTGCCACCAGGACCTTAAAGTCCATCACAAAACACCAACAGACACTGTCGGCATCGCTGCGCCTTCCGCTCCTTGGAGGCTTTTCTACCGCGCCCAAGTCTCTCCCCTTCCCATCACCCGAAAGACCCCTGGTTGGAGAAACCTGCTGATGGTGGGAAAGAGAACGGAGCGCCTGCAGATGCTCTGCCTGTCCCCACGATGATCAGACCAAGCCACGTACCCAGCTCCTTCGGTCACCACACGCTGCAGCACAGAGACCTTCACGGTGGTTTTCACCGACAGCTACGGTCGCTCTAATTCCTTCCGGCATCCTTGGAAGTCGTGGGACAGATTTGCAGCTTTAATTCATTTCAATAGATTTATGCTGAGACTAAATTTGGCCCTGCATATTTTGCTCCCAAGCCTAGCAATCAGGAGTGGAAATAATTTGCTGTTGGCTTCTCTGCTGCTGCCATCTTTTGCGCGTATCAAAATGACAAAGCCGTCAGGCCCTCAAAGTCTGACTGAAGAATAACTAGAAATCCAAAGTGGCACTAAATGTTATTTTCTAAATAAAATGCATTCATTTACAGAACATAAGGCTGTAAAGCATTAAAAAAGATTAGAGTAGGGGAAAAAAAAAAAAGTATTCAAACCTTCAGAGACTTCATTCAACGCACAGGATACCCCTATTCTTTGGGACAGGCGGGAGATAAAGCGAACGTAAACCAGTGCCAATATTTCCAGCGGCCGGGATGCTCTGGCACTGCTGGATCTTCACCTCAGCCGTTGCACATTCTCGGCGGCAGGCTCGGTGTTTTCCCGCTTCCCGGGCACAGCTGGCTTTGCCTCCTCCAGCCCTTTTTGTTACACAAACATATTTCCCAGGATGTTTTCAAACACAGAAAGTTTGTTTCCTTAAAGCAAGCAGGTGTTTACCAAACACCAATTTGTCAGGGGTCCTACAGCCCTTCCCTTCACAGAGACAATCGCGTTTCGCACAGAGGAGCGGGTGAACCCAGGGGCTTCCAGCAGCAAAGTCGCAGCCAGACGTGACCCCAAGCGGGATGCGCGGCTGCGGCAGGCGCGTCCGCAGCCTACACAAACGGGGGAAGATGAGCTGCATTTATCGCAGATACTCTGTCTCCACAGCTTTCCTTAACGGCTCTGGCCCCTTGCGTTAACACATATTGCCCAGCAAGCTGCGGAGCAGGCTTGCAGTCGGGGGGGTGGAAATAATTATTTACATGTCTGATCGCCATTTCCATCCGAGAATTAATGACCAGGTGAGATTTCTTTGCACACTAGGGTTTTTCAGTTGTTTTTTTTTTTAAGAGAAGATAATTGTCACCTCAAATCATTCAGGTGCAGATGCAACAAATTGCTGACCCGCAGCTGATCTCAGACGACGAGGATGATGTCTCGGCTCCTCCAATAAATACACCCTCGCAACGGGGGAGAGGGGAGAGCCGCCCGCACGCAACCGAAGATGGATTTATTCCAGCCTTTGCTATAAGGCTGAAGGCTGGGAAGCCAAATCCCTCTCTCTCAGGGTTTCATTAGCTGGGAATGGCTTTCTAACGAGATTTACACAATCTAGCCTGGAGCCTACACATTTTGCTCTGCACCCAAAGACAATAACAACAGGGAGCTAAGGAGATGCCTTCTTTTTCTCTGGTCACCCATAATTCAAGACCGTTACACTGCTGCCATCAATGTGATTACACAGAGCGGAAAAATAAAATAAAAACCTGCCCTTCTATAGCATTAAGTCTCCAATTTCAACTGACCCAAGCCAGGAAAATTTATAGTTATGGGGACCACATTCAGTCCATTAGGAAAGGAGAGAAAATTGCCAGCTGGGATCTATGTGACATTCTCACCTCTCCTTCCAGTGGCTGCCAGCCCGGCTGGGGTGGGCAGCACTGGTCCCGCAGAGCACTCCCATCCCCGCGGGCATCACCGGAGGGGACCAGGGCTATTTCAAGGGGGGTGGCAGGGGGAACTGGGGTCCAAAGCCCTGCCGCACCCTGCGAGGACAGGGAGAGCCCTAAGCCAGCCGTCCCCTTACGTGCTTTGAGGGACCAAGGTCCTTTGTTGGATGGGATGCGGTTTTTCTGGAACAGCGCATCCTCTGCCGCAGCAAACCCACACCCAGCCAAAGCCTAAACCCAGACCCCTCTGATACCACGCTGCTGTCTCCCGCGGGTGCCTCCAGCATCCTGCGTGGACGAGATAGATGCCAGGGACTGAGCCGGGTCCCAGGCCGCCAGCCCGGACCACGCGCACGGAAAGCCAAGACCTAAAATGGAAACACTCAGCCTGATGCCTGACAACTGGAGCCGGCACGCTCCTCTGCGCAGTCACAGGAATGCTGTTTCTGGCACAGTTTCTCCAGTAACGCTATTCTAGTGCGGTCAGCTCTTTTTGGATGGAAGGATTTTAAGCAAATTATTTTTGTGGGCAGGACTGTCGGCTCGCTCACACAGAGGCCCAGCCACACAAGGACGAGGAGTTATTTTTTAACATCCATCCTCCCCTCCGATTCCTCCCCAGATTTAAAAAAAAAATAAAGATATATATACTTAACATCATGCTGTTACGGAGATATTAATAGCACCCAAGACACTGACAGTTGCCTGCCTGAGTCACTTCTCAAAGGGATGGGAAAAAGCCTGCAACAACTGCAGCTGGTTAGGAGAAAATGAAATCTCATTGGTAGTGCTAAATATCATCCTTACCACGGCAGATCGGATGGGAGATGCTCACATGTGTAACGCCTGTCCAGCACAGCCGTGTCTGCCGGGGAGTCTCCGTTACGCAGCCTTCGCCCGGACAGCCAGCAAGGGAAGCAGCCGGGCAGGCAGCAAGCCGTTACCAATTTCTGCCTTAAAAATCAGTTGACTTTGGCCATTTTGGTTTGGATTTCTATCACAGTAGCGCTCTGGGGTCCGAAGCACTGACCAAGATCGTTAAGCGTGTCAGTAACGGAGTAAAAGGCACGTCCCTGTCCCTGACAGGGGGACAGCCTTCTGGGTCATCGTGACCCCAGGCTGCGGCAGCACGGAGCCCACCAACACCCGCATCCATCCCAACTGGATGGGCACCCGCAGTGCTTGGGTCTTGTTTTCTGGGCCCCTCTGCTACTCAGATCTTCTCATTTCTCCACTGCTGGTACGGGATTCCAAACGAGTCTTTTAATTCAATTATTTGAAAGCATCTTTCATGCCTTGACAACCTAATTTGGTCTCCTCCAGGTCTTTCAATACCACATGTGGGAGAGCAGCAGGCACCATCCTGCCCACGTGATGCGCTCCAACGCAAGTCGCTCCAGCTCTGAGCACTCAACTCAATTTCTATTTGAAAGGAAACATGAATACTAATTAACCAGCCATAAGGGCACAGCACAGATAAATATGTGTTGCAAGAGAAACTGGAGAGACACACTCTGAAGGGGAGCCAGGGAGGGGAGGAGGCAATGTGTCATTGTTTTTGGTGGCACAACTTCAGAATAGCGCTCATCGCTTAAAATATGCCCATAACCAACCAAACCTGGTGTTGTGTGAGCACGCTGGGCTTCCTTCACTGACTTAAAACCTTCTTCCTCCTCCACTGCGACATCCGCGGCTGTCCCGACACCAGTCACACACATGCAAACCAGTATTGTGCTCCATCCGAAGGCTGGGTGAAGCGGTATTTTCACACGCCAGCTTCCAGCACGCTCCAAAACACCCGTGCCAACTCCTCCGCAACTGAGCATCCCTCTGGGCGGCAGCCGACAGACTGGAAGGATAACGATCATCTGAAGCATCATCTTTTCCTGCCGCCTCTTAGATCAAAAAAAACCCCCAAAACCAGCACCTCCATTTTCTGTCTAACAGAGAAAGCTGAGCAGCCGCAGTAGGAAGGCTGGATTATAGAGTGGCCCTGGCTTGTCCTCTGCTCAACCCTTTGCAAATACAGCACAAACCTATCGATCGAGCCCCTACTCAGGGTAGAGCTAAGCACAAAATCCTCTGCTCTGCTTTCTCTGCACAGACATCCCACTCCAGCTTTGGTTTTTGCCATCAAAACCAGCACTTTGGCCCTACCAGAGCTCAAGGAGGTTTGGAGAAAAAAGAAAAAGTTTCCAGTCTGAGAAGAAAAAAAATAAAAAAGAACCAGGATCTATTAATATTCACAGGTGTAGCTTGGAAGCAACAACGCACACAAAATCTCATTTGAAACTCAGGGGCTGCCACGACGGATCAGCCTACTGCTCAGCCAAGCCTGGAAACACGCCGCCGGCTACGGCCACCGCCAGCTGCCTCGCCGGGACGGGAACGCGCTGCCCTGGCGCCAGGACCCGGCACCACAGCCTCCACCGCGCCCGCATCGCCTTCAACAAGCATCCCCCTTCGGGACGAGCATTGGGGGATTTCCTGATGAAGGTTAAATACTTTCAAAGTGATTTTGTGCACTGAAATCACCTGTTTATGAAGATTTTTTTTTTTTAAGGTACATTTCTAAGAGTCCAAATGACAAACTGCGATGTTCACATTGATGAAGACCTTGTATACTATTTGTCACCGCAAACCATGACTGGTGACTTCCCTTCCAACATTCACCTCCCTGTGACTACGGAGCACCGATGAAATGAAGAACGGTCCTTTGTCACAGGAGTAAGGATTTGGAAGGTTTCAGTTCAATCTCCCCCTCTGCCCCGGATTTCCTGTGTGGCTTAGGATGGGTCACGTAGCATCTCTCTGCTTCAGTTCCTCATCTAAAAAGTGATATCGCTGCTCCACCTCGCAGGGCTTTGGGGAGGATAAACCTGTTAGCAGGCAGCAAAACGTTCACAGGCTGGTGGTGTTTGCCGCAAAAAAGCCGGGGAAAATCAGGCAGCTGTGATAACGAACAGGCCAGTGAGTGCAGAGGAAAAGGAAAGAGGGAAAACATCCATCTCCCCATGGAAGGAGCACTTTCTAACTTTGATTACAATAAAAATTATTTCTTTTACGCCCGCGCAGAAACCTCCAGGGCCCCTCTGCCATTTCCCCTCGTGCAGCCCCCTCCAGCTCTGAGGAACGCTGTGCTCCTCTCGGGCTGGCCCCCAGCAGCTTTGGCAGGGGAAAGCCCCCAGCACAGCCCTGGGCACGGCGGGGGCTGGCACGCAGCCCCCCAGCCCCGTCGCGCGAAGGGGAGGCCGGAGTGTTTAGTCTGCCGGGCACATTCCTGCGCACTGCTAAAATAAATAGGAGATTATTAATGGAGCGCCTTTCCCTCGCTAGCATCGGCCAGAAATGCCGGAGTTATCTCCTGAGGATGGCGCGGGGACGGCGGGGGCTGGAGGGACCCTCGGGGCTGGAGGGATTCCTTGCTTTGACAGCCCCGGCCAGGAGCTGCGCCCGGTTCGGGGCTCAGGATTTTCACGGGGGATGCTGAACTCACCTGCTTTCCAGAAACATCCCAGGCTTCCCAGGAAAGCCCTGGCCCTCCCCCTCCATACCCACGCTCTAGAAAATCTCAGCACTTTTGCTACAGCCAAGTTTTTAACAGGGGAAATATTCTGCCAGGGACGGAGGAGGGAAAACAAGAACAAACTCCACAAATAGTTGTTTTTCTGCTTTGCAACCAGTCTTAACTTTTATATTTAGTCCCAGCTTGCAACCATTTCCCCTGGGGCACATCCATCATTTTCAACCTATCTGGAATCTGCAGGAACTTTTTCCTGAACATTTCCAAACCTTTTGTATAGTTTGGTGGGAATTTGGTTTTAAAGCTGAATAGTTGTTTGCGTTAAAGCTGTGCCAGCGCGGCTGGCCCAAGGGTCCTGCTGGCTGAGTGCACGTAGAGGTCTGGGCTGGGACTCAGATGGCATTTCTTTAGCCCTGCTCATTTCAAAATTATCACAGGAATCTGTGTTTGTAGCTGTATTTCCCTTAACTGATCTGAAATGAAACCAAAAAAGGACAGACACAGAAAGCCAAAACCCGTCCAGTCTGATTGTGCAGAACTTCTCACAACCTTGAGGGGAAAACCAGAAAATGGCAAAGGATGCTCAGAGGTTAAGGCTCCTGTCCCTTTGCGCCACAGAATTCAGTCTGATGGTGACACTGAGGTGCGAGGAAGAGCCAGGAGCCACGCCGGGAGCGATGGCGGCTGGAGGGGGCTCTCAGCCCCTCCCCGTCCCACTCTGGGCACCCGAAAGGGGGCCAGGTCGCCCCGAGCCCCAGCACGTGCCACGGGAGACAACCTGCCGTCCGCCCTCGCCGAGTGCTCGGGTCCGAGCTCATGGGGAAATGATTCGGCGGGACAAGCACCTACACATCATCTATGCTAACTTCATCATAATGAAGTGGTACTCCGTACCGTTTGCCTTTTTCCATTTCACCCTTCGCTGGATCATTTTACGCATCTATTCCCATTGCTAATTCAAACTAATTAAAGTATAAAATAGAAGAATTTGGGCAATTTCAGAGCTCCCCTCACCGCATTGTGAGTTACGTTTCTTTTTTGCTAGCGCCCGGTGCGAACAATTCCCCTCCTCACCAGCTGAACGGCCGCCAAACCATCACAGCAGCACAGGGAGGGGGGGAAGGAAAAAAGTTAAAAAAGCTCCAGTAGAGAAAGAGGGATCTTGAGGGTTGCTTTTAAATTTCATAGCGGAGCATCGAGTGTGAAATTTCAGATTTCTCCTCCAAGTAATTTTCACTCTGGCGAATACAGCTCTCTCCCTCTCTCATTGCTCCTATGAAGGACAGGAGATCTGTGATGCATCAGGAACCCCAATTCACTCTCACAATGGAGCAGGGGGGATAGCATCAAATCCCGAGGGACCTTAGACCTTCCTGCAGCTACCGAGGATGTCACCGACCCCTCGCAAGCACCCGACGCCCCGCTGCACCGAGGAGGGTGCGTGCGTGTACGTGCACGTAAGGGAAATTCTGGAAATATTTCAGGACTGCGGTTGCTTGACTGAAAAATCAAACAATAGGTCTGCGGTAGAGGAGGAATTCGAAAGGGAAGCAAACACCGAAGTAAACGCATGGGAACCCTGTGGCTGTGACTGGCAGGGAAAAAAATAGCCTAACAAAGAAAAACCAAAGGAAAACAAACAAACTCTGCAAGTAACCCTAGCAAGCACTTGAAAGAAGCAGCCACATGACCAATGTCTGAACTACACCTCGCTTAGAAAAACAAACTCACTGCCCCCCAATGATGGATTTTTGCATCGGGGCATTTTTCACCACTTCTTCCAGGAAAGTTTACTTAAGTATTCCTTACCTCAAAGACTTCTGCACTTAACTCTGCACCCTTGAACGCTTGAAGGGTCTTGCGTGTCTGGACCCAAATCCCAACAGGGAGGAAGGGACAGGAACCAGCCCGGACCTCGACACACCTGCCCCACCACGGCCGCAGCTCTGCGCGCGTGACAAACGGACTGGAGTAGGAAAATGAGACAGCACGTCATCTCACCTGGCCGGGCTGGGGGTTTTTTTTTGGTCAATTGATGTTAATTAACACCTCCTTCTTGTCAGGTAGATATTGTTAATGATCTCAGACAAGTTTTTAGCTGGATTTCTTAATTATTCCTAATGGACTACAGCAAGGGAAGTGGAAAAAACCTGCATCATCTCATGAATTTTAGGAGAGCAGCACGAGCAGCTGGCAATGGAACAGCAGCCGGTGATGCCGCGGGGCGCAGCAAGCCGTGCCCGGGGCCGACGAGAGCCGCTGCCCCCACGACCCTCTGCATGGGTGCTGGCATGCACAGCGGTTCACGGCAGGCAGGACTTCGGACACTTCTGGTGGGATTCAGCTGAGCCATTTTCCTGTCCCAGTGGTTCAAACTTTGCTAGGATTATGTCCAGCTAACTGGCTGTTCAACTAGCAGATAATGGAGTTAAAAAATTAATCAGTTCATTTTTCCCCTCCTGATGACTCCAGACCCTTTTATCCACATCTCCTGCATTTTTTATTGTGTTTTCTCAGTTCTTTTCAGGACACCATCAGTATTTACAGCCTGGCTACTCCACAATTGATGGACTACTTTGTTTTTCTCAGCCCTCACTCCAATTCCAACCTCTTTTAAATCATCAAGGCAACCCCCGCCTGCCTCCTGCTCAATCAGCATCCAGAAAGTTCAGTCCAAAGCCAAGCGGTTTTCACAGGACTTAAACATCTCGGGGTTACAGGACAGGGAGCCGTGCCACAAATCATCCTCAGCGACTCCTGCAGATCTGCAACTCCTGACGTGGGGGCAATTTGCAAAGCAAATATGTCACAGGTCACAGAGCGGACTGAAAGACGGTTTCTGTACCTAAAACCACAATGATGGATGAGGAAGAGGGAAGGGAGGAAAAGCAACAGCTTTCCCAATTTGATGGAAAAGCCACAGGTCTGAGCGAGCTCTGGCCACGCTGCCTGCTCCCACTGCGGAGCGAGGGGCCAGGAGCACGTGCCCATGAGATGCTCGTAGCCAGGTCAATACTGGTCACACTGGGCAACGCCCCCAGAGCTGATGCGCACATGGTAACGATGTCCAGAGCACTGCTCCTCGCTGGTTAGGAGACAAGGCTGGGATAAAGTATCTCCAGGCACATAAACCTGCCCCTTCCACCTCTTCCATCCAAACAACCTTCAGCCACCCAGCACACCTGAGCTCCGCCCGTAACGCACTGCATGAAGGTCTGAACGGCATCAACCGGGTATAAAAACCTCACATCCGCCACGAGAAATCCCTCAGGTGCTCTAACGAGCTCTTGCTTAAAAACAACAACAAGTCAGCCTGCACCCTCCAAAACCCTCCCTCCCCTAAGGCAAGGTTACCCTGCAATGGGTACGGAGGGGCTGGGCACCACGCAGGGCTCAGCACCGCGCAGGCAGAGCGACCGCGGAGCAAAGGATTCCTCGCTACGTCCCCGGCTGCAGCGGTCCCTGGCCCCCGAGCTCTGCCGCACTAATTGATGTTATCTGCATTTCACCGGGTGATGATGAGTTATTATTTCTACCATGGGAACGGCGAGGTTCCCGCTCACGGAGCAGGATGCCGCTGTGTTACATACTGTATAAAACCAGAAAAAAAATCATCCCCCTGTGGCAGAATTAACCACCGAAGTAACTACGGATGCGCTGAGAGCAGCGCTGTTTCCGAGGCAATGGAACGTGCGGGGATATTGAGGGATGGCTCAGGGAAGATGAATTTTGCATTTGTGACGCCCTGGCCAGGTCCCTCATTAGCAAGGTGCTGCTTCACCCATCAGGGAGCAGACCTGTGTGGCGTGACCTCCGCACTTCATCAAAGTATTTTACGTGATTAGCACCAGCAAGTGCTAGATTGTTAGCTGATAAAAAAAAAAGGCGTTGGAAATAGAAGAAGGAAAAATATGTCGGAGCGTGGTGTGTCTGTAGGAAGAGGCAGTGAGAACATCCCGCGCCCATCGCTGCCTCCTGCACCAAGACACAGGGCTCACGGCTCTGCGTTCAGGAAGGGAAGAGACCTGTGAGGCCACGTTTCTCTTCTCTAGCACACGGATATTCCTTCCAACCAGCCCTGTGGTATTTTGATCATGCTGCTTTAAATTTCGTGTTTGGAGCCCTTGATTAGGTGGTGAAATCTTTTGGAGACGGCAATCCCTGCCCTGGTGCCTGCCAGGCGTTTGATTGAGCCCCTGCTCGCTCCCAGATTAAAAATAACCAAATTTCTTCTTCTACCAAGAGCTGCAGAAATCTTTGGCCCCCGTTCTGCTGATGCTTACATAACCCGCGTGCAGCGTGCCCACCGCCTCTCCCAGGGCAGGCTGGCGGTGGCCGGGGGCGTACGTGGGAGCAGAGCCAGCCCCGTCGCACGCAGAGCCAGCGCCGCGGCCGTTTGAACCTCGCAGGGAGCGGGTCCAGCGAGGCAGAGGGGCTGCAGCCCTGGCATCGTGAAATTGCTCTCGTCCTACAGGGCTTATTTAATTGAAATGCACTGAGCTTTCATACGTTAAAAAAAACCTCCCGTCTGCCTGACACGGAGACAATTAATGCTTCAGGACTGAATTATAAAGCCACTTTACTCAATATAACCAGTACTTTTCCTGTAAGCTTCACGTTTTCCCTCTGAAAGCCAGAAATCAAAGCAGCTTTTCTGCACACGCGAGGGCTGTAGGTGTGGGCTCCATGACAGACTCACCATTAAAATGGGAAGATTTTTAAATCTGGGGGCTCTTGGTGGCCTCGGGAGATTCACTGCTGGTTTTGCCATTAACCCCTCGCCTGCTGCTTGATCTCCGGGGCTCCCAGCCCTGGTGCACCCTCACGTCTCAGCGAGGCCGCAAGGCAGCCAACGAGCCCCTCACGCCAGCAACGCTACCGATTCCACTTCAATATTTTATTTGTTTTTTTTTTTTTTTCTTTTTCCTGACAGAAACTGCTAATTGAATTTGTCTGCCCGTGAAAAACAAGGGGCAGCTCACACTGGGCACGGGTCGAGAAGAGCCACGGCGCGAGCTCCCTCACCACTGCTGTGCCGGTTCCCCCCACGCCGACCCAGCTCAGCACCCGCTGCTGTTCCGGTGGGAGAGCACGGCGCGACTGCCAGCGCCCGGCTCTTCCCATCCCGGCACCCCGCGCAGCTCCGCTCACACAACGCCTCTCCATCCCGGCAGCACCGGCGCGCTCCAAGCCTCGCTCAGCTGGTGGGCAGACATGGCGTTTGCTGGCGAGAGCGATGCTGAGAAATGAATTTCTGCTTTAAATAGGCAGGGTCAGAGCTGTTTCTCTTCTGCCCTAAGAGCTGTTTGAAACCAGGTGCAGCGGGAGGAGAGCCTGTAAAAGCTCCTAATAAGCACTCTTAAATCATGCGGCTAAAGAACTCGGAATAAGTGGCTGGAAGCAAAGTTTCTTTATCCTTCTCTCCCCGGGACCGGGCTGTTCGACTGTTGCTTCTGTGCTTTGTGGGAGGGAAATCAAATGTCAGATATTCTGCTTTAGAAGAAGTTGGCAACGAAACACGAAAGGCTGATGGAGAGCTCAAAAAGGACTGCGGATAAACTGGAGCGAGGCGCAGACGGGGCTGGGATGGGAGCCAGGGGGAGCGGGGAGGGACTGTGCCTACAACCACAACTCCCAGTTTAGGGATGAAGCAACCACTTTCCCTCAGGCATTTCAGCATAAAGCTGATCCTAGCTGCTGCGAGCACAGAAGGAAGACGAGCTTCAGACCGGAATGTTATTGGGAAGCATCCACACATCTCAGTTTATGGTGCGCAATCACAGCCCAACACAGCATCGCCTCCCATTGCTGGTCCGTACCTGACACCACAGCCGCAGGAGCTCAAGACTCGCTACAAATCACTACTGGGCAGCACACGTTTCTTAGCTGAATTCCACCAAACCCCCCCCCATTTTTTGAAAGATGTCTTTTGACATAGGCACGTATCCCATTTCTTTCTCAGCAGATACTTAAAATCACAGGCTCTGGACAATCCTCCTCCAGTTCGTCAACATGCAGCAGATGAACGTTAAGAACAGCTGCTCTCTCTGTCATTTTACTGTGGCAGAATTTCATTTTGTTCCAGATTTCAAGACTTCAGAAGGTATTTTTACTGGGTGCTCTCAGTAATTCTTCCCACCATTTACAGCCTCAGACGCCGATGGACCTTTCTCCTCCTCTTGATACTGACCCATTTTCAATCATCAGGCTCCTTCACACAGCACTCAGGAAAAAAACGACGACATTCTCCCCTCTGCTGAACTATCACACTGCCAGGATTAGGACAGCGGGGTCACGGGAGCTGACAAAATCCATATGTAACGGCATGCTGGGACTTCTGGACCCAGAGCACACACCCCTACAAGGGCAACAGGCAAATCCTCCAGTGAGTCCAGCAAGGAACAAGGGACCACATCCCCCCGCTCCTGGGGCCTCCCCCAAGGCTTTGCCAGAGCTGTGGCTGGAAATGGAATTAGTGTTCCAGGAATATCCTATTATTTGCTAATTCTCTTCACATCTTTTTGTTTCACAATTAAGCAAATTAGCACTGTGATGAATATTAAGGCGCTGTCGCCTCATAAAAGATGAGTTGGAGGCATTCCCACTGGATTTTCCTCCTAAGGAAAACAGTTCCTCAGCTGTTTGAGATAAACACTGGATCGCTTCCTCCCTGGTGAGAGCACGAGGAGCGCGTGGCTCCTAGAGAAAACGACCACAGTATCAAGGTTTTAACAAAACAATTCTGCTTCCAGGTTTGCATAGATTCTCATTATTGCCACCCAATCCAAGTCCAAGCTGGAATGGGATCCTAAATGTGTGGCTGCTGGTGGCAGCGTCTAGCACCGAGCTGCTGTAACAAGCACACAATGCCTTCTTTAACCACAGGGATTCATTCAGCTGAGTCTTCTAGCAGGGAGAAGACTTTGCACTCCTCTTACACTCCCTGGCTCTAAATAGCTTCCTAACCAAGCCAAGCACTCGCCCCCGTTTGTTTCGCCCCGGGTTAGCAGAGCAGCTTTGCTGGCTCTGGGAGGAGCTGGAAGCTCCCCGGCGCAGGGCGAGCCGTGACGGTAGCTGTTGGCTCCACCTGCACCAGATCTCGGAGCGCTTCGCACTGAAACTGCTCCGCAGCACATCTCTTGGAGCAGGTGGGAGGGAGGACAGATATTTGCTTACCAGCAGACACGGAAAGCTATTAGTGACCAGGGGGTTAACTCAACACAGAACATTTTAATAGCATCCAGACGTCTTCAGAGGCAACCTTTCTCCTGTCTCCACCACCCATGAGGCACCGGCTCTATTAATCTGAATTACGCAGTCCTGAGTAACAGCCAATACGGCGCTCAACAGCCAGTGAACCCAGCAGTCTGGCTTCACGGCGGGGACTTCGCGTGTTTTCTTGTCTCAGAGAAGAACAGAAGGTCCAAGATTATTTACATTGCACGGGCTCCCCAAGCAACAGACTCCCGTGGACCGCTGGCCATAAATCCCCATCATCGTAATTCCCGTTTTGCTTTCTCCAGTCTGGTCCCTCTTGGCAGAGCAGGAGTTTATCCAGCTCAGCAGCAGGCTCAGAGGGAGGGATGCACGGACAGCGGTGAGTCCCAGTGGCCCGGCCCTGAGCTCTCTGGTTCGTATAAAGTAAACCAGTAAACAAATAATAAAGCCATCATAAAGAATGCTTGGACAAAACTACGCAAAACCACAGCCTGCCAACCTCACTGCAGGGCTTGAATCTGCAACGCTTGCGGCTCTCGTTATCGAGGCAGGGACGGGTCACAGCCCCAAACCACGCTTCCCCACAGCATCCCAGCTCAGTTTCCAATGCAGACAAGGATAATGGGGGCACAACTCTCTCCCCTGTGCACCGGTGACAATCTCTGCTCACAGGCAGATAAAACTGACCTTCTGCTGGTGCTCCATCTGCCCGTGCTGCCCTCCACACCGCGGGGCTCAGCACACCACCTCAGCTCCGCCTGCTCCAACACCACGCTCCTTACGGAAGGAAGACACGGCCACGGAGGTACGGAAGCAGACGCCTTACCTGCCGCTCCGACATGACGTACAGATACTTCCGATCGATGGAGAAGGCCATGTCTCGAAGGACCGGGCTCCCGTCCTTGAAAACTGTCACCATCTCATACTGAATTCCACCGTGGGGAGGACCATCGGCTCGGATCTGGAAGAAGCACAAACAGATTACAGGTGACTTCATAGCAGCCAAATTCAGATTTTATTTTGGGGGTGGGCGGTGAGGGGAGGAGGACAAGGTAGGAAAAGGAACCTAATTCAAAATCTCAGCTCACAACCCGGAGATGGAGCAAAGAGCTGGCAAGCAACGTGCACGCATAGGAGTTAAAGCAGAGTCTCCTTTGCTGGAGTTGGTGTGATTTCCCCAATCCATGAGAAATGATGAGAAGGTTTTGCGGTTGCAAGGGGAGCACGCAGACTGCTACGACTGACTGCGGACATCCAAGACTAACAAAGACTCTAAACTTTTTAGATTCTCTCCAAAACAAGCCTGGAAGAAGACCCCAAGGCTCCACAGGCAGCACAACAAGGCCAAGCTATGGCAGAGATGTTTGTTTTCTCCAGATGCATAAAGAATGAGACTCAATCTCCATCACCCCTTGCTGCCACAGAAGCTCCTTACAATACCTTCTCTGACTAAAAATTCGGAGATGCTGCTGCCATCCCATTACTTCCAAATTTGAAGGATTCAGCGAGGCGAACCCAGGCCAGCCTGCACCGCTGAGTGAGTGGGGAACTAACGCAGCGGCCGTACGGCTTGTGCAGTCTGACGGGCTCCCAGTATCCATCCACCCCAGGAACACACAACCCCCTGCTCCTGCAGGAAAACCTGCCCAAGCTGTGACAAAATCCATTCCCTGCCAGGAACGGCTGCTGTTGAGGATACGCCATCTCTTTCAAAATTTAATAATTTATGGCCTTGGGGGCTGTGCGAGGGGAAGGGAGGAGGATAAACAAACAATTTACATTGTCTTTCCTACCAGGATTTGCATATTTGAATAGCCGTTTGATTGCAACACGGTGTCTACATAGCTAAAAACACCGGCAGCCGTCAGGCAGGGAGGCGAGAGCAGCCAGGCGAGCCAAGGGCTCGGTGGAGCTGCTGCCGGCCCCGTGGCTCGCAGCGACAGCGATGCCGTTTGACGGGGGTCCGGAACACTCTGCTCCATCCCTGGAAAAACCTCTCATCTCAAAGATGCCATCTGCCGCAGCCTGACGCTGAGCTGTGCTGCTGCATCCCATTTTGCTGCTGGATTGCTCCCCGTCGGGCCGTGGTATGGAGGAAGAGCCACGGAGAACCGGCTTTAGACAAACCCAAGCCTTCAGAAGAGGCAGGACGCAGCAGCAGAGAGGGATGTCTGTTTTTTCTGGTTCATGTTCCCAGGAGGCAAGAGAACAGGTTGCTAAGCATCTTAAGATTTATCTGAGATGTGCCACCCCAGCTGGAAGTACAATATCTTCACACTCATAGAGGAGAGACGCTCCCCTGCGCCCCCCCTCCAGATAAATCCTCTTCTTGGAAACAGCCCTGATGCCTCCTGCCACATAAAGACATGCTGGGTACGCAAACGCATTTATTCTCTCGATTTCCCTCTTTCCTCCTGACCTCCTGAGTTTCTAGTGATATAAAAGAATGCCAGGTGTGAATCGGAGCGGTCTGGTCTAACACCCGTGGCCCAAGGCAGCCCAAGCCTGGCTCAAAAGCCCTAAATTTCCAGAAAGGAATCCCAAAAAAGGCAGAAGGGCAAACCCTGCTTTAGTTACACCTGTGCGAAGCAGGATACTTCACTGCCATCATGAAACACTGAGAATTAGAGCCAGGTTGAGACCAGTATGGGACCAGTGCTGTGCTGGGTGTTGCAAACCTGAGCGACCAGCGCTGCCTCCCACTGCCACCTCCCACACCAGCCCACGCCACGGGCACAGGGACAAGGCTGCAAAAATCACCTGAGGAATAAAGAGCAGGGACACTGCAGTGTCAGGGACACATGGCCGTGTCCATGCAAACACCTGATTAATGGCCAAACGGGAATGGAAACGCCGGACATGAAGGATCAGCAGCCTTTGTGAAAAACAACTGTTTTTCAGAGTTCCCTCGGGCACCGGGAGGTCGTTAAATTGAGCTTCTTTCTAGTAATGAGGTCAGACAGGGCTAATAAAGAGAGATACCACTGGACAAGCCTTGTGCAGGCCAATTCCAACTGGGAATTGCAGCTCCGGGCTGGAGACAGCACCGCGTGCGTGATGGCTCCTCCAGCCTGGACAAGCGCTTGGAGCTGCGCCCGGCACGGGTGTCTTGGGACACAGCCAGAGCCCTGCGCAGGGTGCGGGTGCTGCCTGCACCCTCCTGCCTCCCCCACGAGAGGCCTGGGGTCTCTCATCAAGCCCAGCGAGGTCAGCTGGCTCCACATCACCCGCAGAGCACAGGACAAGAGGAGAGCAGGGCCCGCCGCTCTCCTGTCCCGCACGCTGCGGTGTGCGAATTATACTCCTCCAGGTATCCCACAGCCCCGTGTCCGGAGCACGGCTCCCGAGATCCACCCACCGAAACCAGGATGCTCCACTACAGCTCTTCCTGAGGGTTTGGTTTCCATGACAACAAATGATGATGTCAGATGAGAAAAAATGGTGATTCCTGTGAATGTGGAGGAAGAAAGGGATCATCTCCACAGCAGGAAGCTTCTTGTTGATGTTTGAGACAGAAACCATTCCTCTGCCTAACTTAGGAGAGCCCTTCCAGTGCCAAACGACGACTGACCCATCACCGTAACAGCGCGTGGTACCAACACTGCAAACCCGGGTTCATCCCGAGCCCAGGCTCCGGGCACAGTGATGTGGGAGAGGGAAGGAGCAAGACGGGGCTGGTGGGCGTGTTTCTTTACATCCTCCTAACTCTACCAGGTTTTCTCCTCTCATGACGCAATGATGGGGCACGTGAAGGGTTTAGGAGACAGACACGGGGGGATGTGGCGCAGGTGGGAGTGCTGCGAAACAGGGAGCAGGTGGGTGCGGGGAGAAGCACGTCAGCGCGTGGGAAACCAGAGGTGTCCAGGATCAGAGATGTGTTCAGCCACCTGAGAGACAGTGGAGACAGGCAGGACACATCGCAAGCTTGCATGCTCGGACATGAATCGGAGAAGCCGTTTGGGACAGATACAGCGCTTTCCTCAGCCACTCCTGATGTATGTTTACAAATACGGCTTGGAAAGCGCCTAGCGACGTAATCTGCAAATCCAAATATCATCCCCGGCTCAGAGGATGCCGGGCCAGCAAAAGGCCCCACGTGACGGAGCAGAACGCTGCTCAGTTCAGGGAGCCGTAGCCCTGCAAAGGCACTGCACAGATTTATGTGCCTAACGCCCTCACAACGCAGGCTGCGGGCGTAAGCTCTGCATCATCCTAACAGATTAGCAAAATACCACATTGTGTCACAGATACGCTGCAGCGCAGCGCCCGTGGCAATAAGTGTACGAGCCATTCAAGGATCTAATACGATGTGAAACTCCAGCATACCTACTGCACTAATGTTCCTGTCAGGTATTTTACCCAGCGCGTACCAGAGGTAAGGTACATCTGGATTCCCTTCCAGTTCCCCCCAGCAGGCTCCCATTAGAAGACATCGAATCTCTTTGTAGGAACTTTCCATGATTAAATTACCTGTCTGTTCTCATTACGAGTGTTTCCACGAGGCTGACTCATGATGAAATGCCTGGTGCCAGAAAAAACAGCTGAATAAGCCCGTGCATGAAGGGACTGCTTCCCCACCCTGGATGCAAGGCCACCCGTTAACATCTCCAGAAGCACAGCTTCTCCCCACGTACGCAGGTGCCAGATGGGAGATGGGTCCCAAAGCACCTTGCTGCCAGCCGCACCCCTCCACCTGAAACGGCCCACGGAGGTGTGGGACAGGCTCCTGAAACGCAGCTCTTGGCCAGGAGGCACAAGCACTGGCTGGATTTGCTTATCTTTGTCTGTAACGGTGACAAAGTGAAAAGCCCCGTCAACCCTGGAACCTTAAGACTGCTCCTTTCATGCCAGGATTTTTCCAGCCCTTTGGGGTGAATGCTATCAAATAGCATCGCGCTCGTGTAAAATGGACGTTTCGAGTAGAGCTGTATCAGCTCTGGGAATGCGCACCGGAGCATTCTGCCTGAAATAGAAACCAAAGACAACAAGGAGCAGCCTTCACTGCCAGGGTGCATCTCCGCACAATTGCTGCTTTTTTCCATTTACATCTGCGCATCTCAGCTCTTGGGCATTTCCCATTAAAGCTTCCCATAAAGCTCTAGGATGGATTTCTTGCTTCAGTGCTGGAAATTCAGCAGAAAGACTGTTACTGGCGGCAGGTTTCTGAATCAGGCTGGAGTGCAGTGTCGTTTAACCAGCCTTTCCCTACTTCTTTCTGTCCAGTGTCCTGTGGAGTCTCTCCTACCCAGACCTGCTACTAAAAGGAGTTTCCACAAGCAAGAGACTGAGCAATGCAAAAGCTCCTTAAAGACAGGACGAGACCAATAAATATCAGTCCAGATTTTATCTGTGTGCCTCCGCCAAACAGTCTTTGCAGAAAGGATTTACTTTTGCTAATCCAATTTAATTAAACTGGGATATTCTACGTTCACACCAGACCAAAAAGGAGGTGAGAAGCACATGATGACCTGCCACTTTTGCTGTCCCCCTCAGGAGCATCCTTTCTCACAGTGTCATTTTACAGGGTTACCCATGCTGGCATCTGCCTCTGACAGCCAGAGAGAAAAAAGCGCAGCCATCTCTAGGAGAGGAGAATCCAGAGCAGAAATCGCAAATGCCTGTACAAGCAGTTCCCAAGAGCCCTTCAGACCCTATATGAAACCCTTCTGAGAGTAAAGTACCCCTCAGACTCCCTCAGACTCCAACTCTTGGTGCTCAGGGAGCCAGGTCAGAGCCATTTACCAGCCATTAATAAACCACGGGGAAGGCCAGCGGTTTGCTGTACAGCCAGCCCACAGCAGATCTGGGATCCGAATCTACTGCAGATGCACGGGGCCCTGCCAGAAGCGATGGCCGCATCCCTCCCCGCGTCTGCATCGGCGGAGGAGACACACTGCCTTCCCCTGCACACGCACCAGGACTGCCGTTTAGCTCCCTGCACGGGAAGCCTCACCTTGAAATTAGAGCGAAATAGTAATCCTATTAAGTATCTTTCCTTTAAATCATAGATATGTCCGTGAGGAAGTTAATGACAAGCCTTACATGCACATTCAATTCAAATCAGCATATCCAATTAACTTCATTACCTGGAGGCTCCCTCATATCCCAGTCTCTTTCTCTCCTGTCACATTTTCTTTATGCATTTTTCCCAAATTAGGATCGAATACATCTGTCACGGCGGGCATCACCTTAATTTCTACCCGAACGAGAGCGTGGGGAAGCCTCGGGAGATGGGTTCACTCCGGAAAGTCACGATGCTGTCAGGCTGAGTGCCTTGTAGCAAAACAGCTCCTCAAGACCAAATGATCTGGTCTCCGAGGGAGGAGAAAATCCATCCTTTCCAGAATTACACTGTCTGACTAAACATTAAATACACTCACTAATCCCCACTGGGGTTGCCCTTACAAAACGCTACAGGATCAGCTGGGGAGAAAAATCAGTTTGGTAAAGAGCTCTCTGCAGCGAGCCCTGCCAGCGTGGGGGCCGTGCTGCTACCGAGGGGCTCTCACTGGTACTGTCACCATTCCTTACATTTCCACAGACACAGATCTTTCTTTTTCAAAGTGCCAGAGAGGGGCGGCTGCAGCTGTCAGAGCAATGGGCAGCCGGTCCAGCTGGGAAGGGAAGGGACCAGTGGGACCAGTAACACGCAGCCGGGTGCCATCGCATCAGCATCTCACCTCGTGCAGCCCCTGGGCACTGTGAGGACTCCATTTCAGAGACAACACCGCGCGGTGGGTGAGTCGCTGGCACTTTGGTGGAAGCACCCGAACAGTCCTCACAGCTCCCCGCTCCCCTCCAGCGAGGGCTGGGGCTCTGCGAAGTCCTGGTGTTCACATTTCCTCTTCCTTTTGAGCCTCAAAGAGACAGGAAAGCCCCAGCCAAGCAAACCCATCCCCGCATCCGACTTCTCCCTCCTGCTGCTGGGCACAACACAGACAAAGCACCAAGGCAGCACCAAGCCAAGACTGTCTTCTCCGCTCACATTTTCTAAGCCCTAATCCCCTTTTTTTGAGACATTTTCCTCCTCCATCCCCTCCCTACACCTTAGGGAGGCTGCAGGTGCGAGGACACAGATATCCTCTGTCCCTGCCTCGCTCGGATCTCAGCTTTCCCAATGGATTCAACTGCCTGCACCCTCTGCTCAGTCCATCCCTCTGCTTTTCCAGGACCTGCAAACACCGCCCGCTCGTGCGGCTGCACGCTGGAGTTTCCACCTTCAAACAGGGATGGGGACAGAAACGGGGCTGTGCCGCAGGCCTGGGGAGCGGGAGGAACGTGGGGTCGGCAGCTGAACGGGCACAGCGCAGGGAGCACGGAAAGTTCGAGCCCGAGTTTATTCTGATCAGGCTTCACGACCCAAATTATTTATAGATCCGAGGTTTCTGCAAATTCAATACTCATGTCAAAAGTGCCTTTCACACCCACATAAGTTTCCCATCTCTTCTGCTGGAGAAACGTTAGCTAGGTGTTCAAAGTCACAACCTGGGAATCCGCACCTCCCCGAGGAGGAGCGAGGCAGAGGAACCACCGGGCTGAATTGGGGAAGAGCAGAGAGAAACCCCTGGGGTCCCAGGGGCTCTGCCAGGAGCGGGGGCTCGTGGGCCGCAGCACAGGCACCCACGTGTGCTGCTAAGCACAAAAATGCCAACCCAGCAAGGAAACCAACCCAAATTAGCTCCCACTTCCCACATCTCCAGCACTGAAGGTGGAGAACGGTTCGCAGAGCAAGGCTTTCCCTCACCCCGTGGGACAAGGCGGCTGCGAGCCTGCCCAGAATCAGCACCAGCAACTAAAACAGAGACCTGCATGCGTTCAATCATCCTGTTTCAAAGAGTTTGAACCCATCTACGGGGAAGGCAAGATAGGTTTTAAAAAATAAAACGATACAAAGGAAAAACCACCCTTCCCTCTCCGCTAAAGCTCAAGGCGCAGTACAAAAGCTCTCAACCCCACGCGTTCCCAGCTGACAGCAACCAGTTGCAATACCAGCGTTCAGGGTGCCACTTTGGGAGGGCACGCAAGAGGCCGGGCACCTGGATCTGCCGCAGGGAGAAGAGCTGCCCACGCACACAGCCCTTCCCATCCGCAGGTGGAGTGTGAACGCTGGCTTCCGGAGGGGAACACAGCGCATCGCGGGGCCGACGCCACGGCTCAGACATCCCAACAGGTACCAGCACAAAGCCTTACGAGAAGATTGCCACTGGAGCTATTCTCTCCCTCTCTCCTAAGCCTTTATTTCCTTCTTCCATCCTTCTGCTCCCTCCACCCTTCCGCAGAGCTGATCCTCCAAGATAAAACAGAGAGGATGGTACAGAGGCACCATGCAGAGACTAATCAGCAGCCCCCATGTCTTTAATTTATTACTGCATGAGAGGCTCGTTTAGAACAAAGCTGCCAGTTCAGAAGATCATTCCTTTAAAAGACTTTTTATTTGAAAAGCTGTCAGCTCACACCTTGTCACAGCCCCACTTGCAGCAGAAGAACTTTAATAACGTACCACCTCATGCAAATGAGCTGCTAATTAATTAAGTAGTATTCTTCCGGGGATGGATTCATTAGAATCAAATTTGGATAGGCTGGCTAGGTCGTGTTGCTTCGGATGGAGCTTGAAGTCAGCAGCACTGCCTTTTCTCTGAGACCCAGCACCCGGGCGATTCCCATCGGGAAGGAAGCTCTTCCCGTCCCAGCTCAGGACGCTGTCACACCATGACCCAGCCACTTGAATGCCACACACCAGGCCCAACTCAGCTAAGAACAGCAGCAAGATGAAAAAAAGAATAAAAAATGGAATGAAGTGCCCAAAAGATTGCCTCCTCTCCTATTCAGGAACGCCAGCGTAGAAGAGGGCCCAGTTCAAAAGCAGGAGGCAGAGCCGATGAGCTCAGGGGGGCTCTGGGGATGCAAAGGAGCAGTGCTCTTTTTTTTGGAGCACTCGTTACAAAGAGACAGTTGCTGGGGATTCAGGGCCATCAGCCTTGCACCTTCCACCAGCATCAAAGCACAACCCATTAGCAGCGGGAACGCTCCGCTGTCCCGTGGATTTGCTCCCCGGAAGGTGGGCAGCTCGGGGCGCGTCTGCAGCACAGTACAAATCCTGTCTGCTTCTCGTTTGTCCCCTAATGAAGGGCCACCACGCGCAATGACTGCCCTTTTCTTTCGCTCAGCAATCAGCACCCCTCTCCCTTGCATTCCTGTGCGATTTTTGAAGAGAAGGCTCAGAGCTGCGCTGGGAAATGGGAATCATTAAGTTAGCAGCACCTTGCTACTCGCAGGCGTTACGTTTTGGCACTGAGCATGGAAATCATCAAAGAGACCAAGCACTGGCCTCCAAGAGAAAGGAAGGAGGTAGGAGTTGCTGTACCGCACGGTGCTGCACGCTCACCGCTCCGCGATGTGCTCCTTCAGCCTCTGCCTTTCTTTCCCTGACTTGCCCCCGCTCCTCCCGCTTTGTGCGGCTTCAATCCAGCTCCTTCCCTTGCAGCTGGGAAGTAAATGAAAGTGGAGGCGAGCAAAGAGGAGGACAGCTCTAGGAACAGGCAGAGGTGTTTGGTTTTTTTTTCTTTTCTTTTTTTTTTTTTTTTTTTGCTACAGCATCCTCTTCTACACGGTGCTAGCAGTCTTTAGCAGGGACGCACAGCTGGGTCAGCTGGCTCTGCCCTTCTGCCCTCTGCCTCTTAGAAATCCCTGGGTCATCCCCCCGTTTTGTCTCCTCTTTGCCCCGAGCCCACAGCCGGGCTCAGGGTTAGCAGGTGCCCGAAGGGACGCGTGAGCACGGAGAGGGGAGAGGCAGGGCTGCCCGCAGGACACCGCTCGTGACGGAGGGAGCTGTGAGCAGCGTTTTGGGGAGCGAGCAACAGCCACAATGAAGGGTGCTACGCGTACGTCTTCTGCAACCGACAGAAAACATGAGCGGAGGCACAGAGCTGGTATCATTTATGGCGACAGAGGGACTGGGTATCTGCTGGGAATCGCTTGTCACGTACCATTTGCAGCTCTTTTTTTCACCAAAGTCCCCAAAATAGCACCGTATCCATGCCACTCATCCACAACTCACCTGTGCCCTCCCAGCTGGATAACCCACAGCGCCGGGTCAACCTCCCTCCCGACAACCATCCTCCCACAGCCGTGCATTTCACAGCTGAAGGGATCGGTCTTGCTTAGTTTGGTTTGTTGGCCTTGAGTGGCCGTGTAAAATGGAATAAAAAGCCACTCAGACAAGATGATTGCCTAACGCGGAGTTTGCTCTAAACGAGCAGCAGTGAGTTGTGATTCTCCCCAAGGAGGAAAAAACTAAACGACTGTCAAAAATCGTCACATGAAAACCCTGCTTCTCCCAAGTCACAGCATCCAGCTGATCAGGTGGGAGCGAGAGTTCCTCAGGAAATGTCATTCTCTTTCCTTTCCAAAAACATTATGTAAGTAATAGATTTCAAATGACTTTGACTTCCTGCCCACCACCTCCCGGGAACGCTGCAGCACCAGCCGAACTGCCAGCCACTAAAGGCCAAAGCCCAGAAGGGAATAAAAAAACCTAAATTTTGTTACCTTTTGGTTTTACAAACTTGCGGAGAAATCCTGCCTGGTAGTTTTGCAATGCTTTAGGTCAGGCAGGCGCGATCAGGTGAATGATGAGGCTATGCATATTTTCAGTTTCACTTGCGCGTGCAGAAGCAGTCATTTGTTACTGATCAGATCCAACCTTGCTGGGGCAGAGGATGTGGGAAAATTACAGAGCACGGCTCAGCCTCCATCCCAGGAGCTGAGGCTCTCCCGCATCGCCCGCCGCTCTGTCCCGGGCATGGGCGGGGAGCATCACGCACCCCTGGGTGACAACCGCTGCAGATGCAGGCAGAGGTGCAGACGGCAAACGCGTATTTTCTAGCTAAGAAACGGGACAGAGCACAAAGGAGGCGAAAGCTCTTGCCAGCCGGTGGCTGACCGTGCTGTTTGTACACAGGCTGGGTTTTACTAAAGCAGCAGCCTTGCAAGCGAGGTCACTTCAGGACGGGCAGAGCCACAGCCAAACTGGCACGGCCCCACGGCTCCTGGAGCGCGGCCGTGCCGGCAGAGCTCCCAGCGCTCTCCCCATCCCCATGCACCATGGTGTTCAGCTCCCGACCCGGGGATACAAGAAAAAAACCTGAAAAACAAAAAAAACCACCCAAACCAACCACCTCTTCCATCGCTGCGCTGTCACTCACAAAGCCTTTGGCATATGCCCTTTCCAGCACCTCAGAATTAATCAGCAGATAAGCAAATGAACTGGCTAGGAATAATCTCTATGTGCAACACGTGTAACGCTGCTGAACACTGCCCTGAACGCAGCAGGGCGACCGCTGGGCTCAACGCACGTGTCCACCCCGTCTGTCCCCCTCCCAGGAGAGGTGGTGCAGCTACTGGGCACACACTGAGGACCTGGGACAGTGTGAAACTGCTGTGCATCAGGCTAGAGACAAAGAAAAGGAAGAGACTGATGGATGGATGGATCAACACTCTGGTCCTTGAGTGCCCAAATTCAGAGTCAAAGCTCCAGTTCAGCGGGGGAAGGAGAGGAACCTGCAGGAGCTTGGTGCTCCACCTGTGCTCTCTGAAGCAGTCAGGACGGCGCTGCAAGCAGTGCTCAGGGATTGTGTTTAACACGTGAAGCACTTTGCAGCTCCAAACCAGGCTGCGAGCAGGCAGTAGCACAGCCCTGCAGAGCAGCGGCGAGCTGCAGCCCCCCAGAGCAAAGCCCCAGCCCTGCTCCAGCAGCAGCCCCTGGGGACAGAGGGGCAAGGAGCCCTGGGTTGCCCTCTTCACCTCCCACCGTTCATGGTGGAAAAAAACAAACAAACAAAAAAAAAATCAAATCATAAAATAAGTGATTCGATGTGCTCAAGGCCACACTGCTTGACACATGCAGCATCCTTGGTGACATACCATGGGGTGACTTAAGCTGATGGCACAGCTCTTCCTTGAAGGCCACAGATGCCACAGGCATGCAAACACCAAGAGCAGCTACAGCATCATGGTAACAAGATGGGATGACCCAGGCAACACACACCAGCAACATCAGACATCCCCAGACTGGGAGGAGGGAAGGAAAGAGGGCTGGAGCTGAAGAAGACTGCATTGGAGCAGCACATCGCTCCGCAGAGCAACCCCGAACACCTTAGTCCAGCAGAACCCAACCAGCCCCTGCCTGGTTTCATGCAGAAAGGTCTGGTTTGTGCTGTCCGCTGCACGATGCGGTGCAGCAGATGCCCCCAGAGCTGCAAAAAAACCCCAGCAGAAGGACCAGGGTGGCTCCTTCCCCAGGCCCCCGCTTCTCCACACGCACCAGCCAGCACAGCTAATCCCTTATCGTGCCCGTGGCCCAAAATCAACACCAGGAGATAGGTTCAGGCGGGGGTCCGCGGACGGGAGAGACAAAGCCGCACCACATTACTGCTCTCGCTTCCATAATTGACCTGTAGATAAACACATGGCTTCCGCCTTAATCCCCTGCAGCCTCATGAACATCAGCCGCGCTAAATTTTTCATGTAATTAAGAGAAAAACCCTAATCCAGTGTAATTAGCTCCCTGATTGCCAACGTCAGGCAGAAAAGCACTGTTTGAACAGCAATTCAGGTCTAGCTGGTTAGGCAAATACTGTGCGTGTGTGGCTCAGTAATTCAACACTGAAACAACTCCCCCTCTGCTCTCCTCAAGGGCTTGCTTTCCTAAACATCACTAAGTGGTTTCATGACTGCAATAGGCCTGATATCCCCAAAACTGCTGTTCCACCAAACTCTGGTTATGTCCCCGAAGGGCTGGTCATGAAACAAAGCCAAGCAGTTCCCTGAGAACCACACAAGCTGCTGATTTTGGAGTGGTCCCCCCACCCCATCTGCATCCCTAAGGGATTGCCACCAAGATATTAAGACTGTACCACCCCTAACTGCCTAAATTCAGGATCTGATGGTCACAATTAAGACCCTGATGGATAAACAGTCTCCTCATGAGCGATGCTCAGCACAACCACAACCGCAACCTACTGGCGCTGGAGGCAACAGCAACACTTACAAGGCATTTAATGGTGCAAGTCAAAATTCATCCCAGCTACTCAGCCCTTATGGTTTACCGTGGTATTTTTCTTTTCTATTCATATACATGAATGCAAAATTTTAAGAGTAAAATGTTAGAAATTTGGGAAGTGGAAGCAGATGGGAGAAGAACAGAGAATGTGGATGTACGTGCCAACGGGGAGGCAGGGAAACCAAGAAAGCGTGGCTAGAAGAAACCTCCGTTTAACCATTTAATCCATCCCCCAGCAAAAAGGAAAGGATCTGAGCTAGTTAAGCCACTGTCAAATATTCCTTTTGCCTTTTAAAAAGTCTCTTGTGATAGAAATTACAGACTACTCCAGTTCTCCACTAGTTACATCTTTCATCTTCAGACTAAACATGAGACAGTCTCCTGCAACCTGGCACTTGAAAGCAGTATTGTTCTAGGAGGTGTTTGCTGGGGTCTCTCTAAGGAGGATTTAATCCTCATCCTCGGCTATGTATAAAGGTTTTATGGTTTTGGTTGGTTGTTTTTGGAAAAAGGCATCAGTCTGTTTGCTAGTTTTGGTTAGCGTTGCTGTAGAGGCAAATTTCTGTGCCTGGGAGACTGCAAACCAAACATCTCGCTTTCTGTAAGGAGAGAGCTGAAAACCGCTCCGCAGCTTCAGCTCTGCACGCTGAATTCTGACCGGATCGGCTGTTTATACGCCGTGGCGGACGAGAGCCAGCCATAGATGCTTTTCCAGCTCTAACCCTCAATTCTGACGGAGGCCACAGGAGGGTGAAAGGCGCGGGATTGCGCCTGGCGTCGCCCCTGTTTGGACTCCAGGCTCTGGTCTCCCCAGCACCGCTCCTCTCGCTCGCTCTCATCACACCAATGCTCTGTAAACAAACCCGCAGTGAGCAGAGCAAGCTGCTCCTTTGTATCAAAGCCAGGGAGATTTCTTTATACAAAAACAAGCGAAAATTTATCCACTCAAAGCTCCTTTTAAAGAGAAGCCCCTAAGGAGAGCAAGTCCAGATGCTTGCTTGCATTGCACTGGTAAGCCAACCCCTTTCTCCCTCCCTTCAAACACACGTTATTTTCCATGGAAGCCACTGTAGATGAGCTATCGGCTGTGAACAGAGCCTCCTGGTCGGATGGCAGCACATCAATATGGGCTGAAGGGAGCAGCAATGATATGGCACAGCTTGGTGCTTTGCCATCGTTCCCTTTACACAGGAACAGCGCTTCGAGCCAAGCAAACGACCTTCTGCTAAAATGCCTCCCTCCAGCCAGCGAGCCCGCGCCTCGCAGGCGCCCGGTGACCATGATTCAAACGGCAACACACCAGAAATCACGCATCTCCCTCCTCGTCGCTCCGGCTCGGGAGGTGGGAACCCACAGGCACGTCCCGAGTCACGCTGACAGCCACCCAGACGGGCGATGTGCTCGCCCCTTCCCTTTCTGACCAGGCTTTCCGCACCAAGTCAAACTCACAGATGGGGACGCTTCGGCTAACGCATTCCAGATGGGATATCACATTTGCGCGCTGCGGTTGTCAGCGGTCGCAGCGATGCGGGTGTATTTCATTTTTCTCTCATAGTAATTATTCCAGCTTTTAGTCAGCTTTGGGGAAATTCTCCCTGCCAAAACCTCCAGTATCGAATGCCAGCAACACATGAGTCTGTGTGTTGACTGCTCTGCGGTCTCTTTGCCTTAGATCCAACAAATTCTTCTCTCCATCGCCTGTGCCTTCCCAAAGCAAGGCATCTTAAAGGTCTGTGGAGAGCTGCTAGCTGATGAGAAGAGCCATAGACAGCTCATCGGGGCTGGCTGCTTTTTTTCCTCACTTTCCCCAACATACAACTGGGAACGCGCATCCACCAACGTACAACTGGGAACGCAGTCCCGGGCCGGCCTGGCAGGAGGCTGGGACCAAGGCATCGGCTGGGTATGTGCAACAGCAGTCCCAGCATCTTCTGCTACCGGCTTGTGGGATATAAAGCTGCATCACAGCTCCATCCCAGCGAGCTGGGTATTTTCTCAGCCACCACTTAGCTGGAGGACGGCGGAAGTGTCTCCAGACAGACCCAGGAGTCCTGGGAGTCATTGCATTCGTGCTAACGAGCACTGGCAGGAGATTTGCAGCTAGTCGGTAAGAAGTGTTGGGGTGGATGAAAGGGGCAGAGAGAGGTGTTGGGAGGAAAGGGAGCTGCTCAGCTTCACCCATAGCCAGCTTTTAAGGGACACGAGGGACCATATTGGGTTGTGAGGCTTCCAGCTTCCACCTTCCTCCCCCCAGCAGCTGAAGTTTCTAACAAGGTAAGATATCTGAATTGCTCTCGCTAAAAATAGCCCAGGCATCAAGCGTTTCTAAAGCTTTTAGAGTAAGAGCTATAAACCGAGCCAAAAAACCCAAGAGACAGAACTGAGATGGAAAGCTCCCTTCCAGGACAGATTTTCCCAGAGACTGAGCACTGGTAACCACAGCAGCCTCTCTGCGACCACAGCGCGATGCCGCTGTTGGTTATCGGAGGAGCTGAGCCACTCCTTGCCTTTCTCTTCCTCCCGCGCCGCATCACCACAGCCCCTCTCCATGTCCATACATCTGCGTAATGTCATCACTCACGATTCCAGGCCTGGTGCTGCGTCAGTGTCGCGATTTAGCTGTCACGTCACGGTTTGCACTCAGCTGCAAAGAAATCTTCCAGTGACCTAAAACCACAAAACTGGAGTTTTGCTGGTGTTGGGGTCCTCCGGCCTGGCAATTTCAGCACACCGGGTATTCCACCGTCTGCAGTTGGGGTTTCTATGGGAGCGGAGTGGGAAGCCTGGCTGGGAGCCGAGTCCCGTTCTCCGCATCTGGAGTCCTGCGATTTCTGCCTTAACCAAACAGCTGAGCCAGCCTCCAAAGAGCCTGCTCCTGAGAGGTTCTATGCCTTGAAAATTTATTCAAAAGCAGCTTCAAAAACCCCAGTTTCCATTATTAATACGACTTCTTTCATCAGAGTCCACTTATCTTTTTGCTTTCTATTTCTGCCTCTACACTTTCATTGTTTCCCCGCGCGCTTCCATGGGAATGCTACCGAAACCCAGACCCGGCGACCGCAGCATCTACCCGCTCTCTCCTTACCAGCGTGAATTTATTTCCATCGAAGGTTCCTTCTTGAATCAAGTTCTTTTTCCTTTTAATTCCATCTGTATTTAATCCCAGACAAACACAAACAACAATCGCAGCTCCCTAAGGCCATCACTTTCCAAATCAGCTACAGCCAACTCCAATTAGCAGGCGAGCAACACGAGCAGCTTCATATGCTCCTGTGTCTCTGGGAACGAGCCAGCCCAGAAGGTCCTTTTCCCCAGACTGTCCCCTTTTTCCTTCTGAAGAACTCACACCGTCATTATTTGCAGGCTCTGGAAGGTAAAACACACTTGCCTTTGCTTTTGCCACCACAGAAGAGCTGGGGAGGATGCTCTGCGGCCTCATTAATGCTGTTTTGTGGTTCTGCGCTCCCACACCTGGAGGCTACTCACATGCTTTGATTCATAAGAGGATCCCAAAGCCTCTACAAGCACTAAAGGGATATTTTCTTGGTCATTTTAGCTTCCCTCTCAACCTGCACTTGAAACAGCATCGCCGTAGCCTACACCAGGCTGATGGAGAAGCTGCGGTGCCTCCTGTAGCAGTGTCAGCTCCTCTCTCCCAGAGGTGCCCTGGAGAAGAAACCATCAGCTCTCAGCGGAGCCCGCCGTGTCCAAGAGAGGACATGCAGCAGCTCAGGGATTATCTGGCTCAACCCAATTCTGAACTCTCTGTCTTCAAACTGCTTTTCGCTGCTCCGCTCTTGCCGGGTGCCCGGAGGGCGTGGGGGCAGCGGCAGAGCTCGGCCCTCGGACCCTGGTCCGAAGGGACACCGGCACCAGACACGCCAGCAGGCACGTTAACTCAGCAGACAGCTCTCCCTCCATCAGCGAGCTATTTCGGGCAATGATTTCAGATGAAAATCTGTATTTTATTAATTATGCGTCTGCTTTGCTGCTGAACTCTTTAATGTGTTTCCCAGCTGTATCAGTCTACAGCCATGAAGGAAGCCATTAAATCTAAATGCCGCCAGCGTGCAGCATTTCTGCGGGGACACATCCCTCACCGGGGTTAGCCCAGGCGCGCGAGGCCCCGGCCAAAGCTGCCATCTCCCCTCACCTGCGGGAACATCTCCCATCCCACCCAGCACCAGCAAAGCAAGGGATGCTGCGGGACGGGAGCGGAGGATGCGCCCC
>JAAGAY010132459.1:0-24654 GCA_011801015.1 Ardeotis arabs
CTTCATCATTGCTATAGACTTTGAAATTCAACCAAGTAATAAAAAAAGACTGATTTTTTAAATTAGTATTTTATAAGAGACAGAAGTAATTAGGATCACAAGGTAAATGTAAAATCCTCTATTTGTGGAAAAAGATTTAACATGTCCTAATAAATATAGAAGTCATGTGTAAACAGCCTTACACAAACATATGGCATATCTATGAATCCTTGTTTACAGTAGGACAAATCACTTATTTTGTAAGTGAAATAAAAGCTATATCAATACAAAATAAATATGTTTAATCTTTTCCCTTAGAAAATATCCTAAGAGTCCCAAATTAAAACATAGATTAATAATTAAATTTTGCTGGAATACTCCCTGCACTATAGAAGCTGAGTAATCACTTACTACAAATGCACTGTCTTCAAATGGAAAGTTCATTGTCTCAAGTCCTTTGTATCCACACTGCAAACAGCTTCAGGTGTCAAGTGTGAAAGAATTCTCCCCTCAAAATTTCCCTCACGGAAAAGTCTGTTCTGTAGAAAACATGAAGGATTTGGAGACTGATGTAACTGTATATACATTGCTTACACACATAGAAATTATGGTAAACACTCCCTGACTCTTAGAGTCAGATAATTGTGTCCTGACAGCAATAAAAACAAAACAAAAGGAAGAAAAAAAAAAAGAAACACACCAAGGTCAGGAAAGCCACATCAATCTCTTCTCTGTCTCATGATTTCACCAAAAACACCCTAGGTAGTGGGCTGACTGGAAAGCATAGCAAGATAGAACCTAATCCTGCTGTGTGATCAGTGAAGCAGGAAGCACAACAAAACATATCCACACACAGTCAGACATACAGATGAAACATCATCACAAGCTAAATTAAAGTCTTGATTTTTTTTTTTTGTGTATTATGAGCGTTTGAGTACCCTTTTCCTAGTTTTTAACACTTCTTCAGTAAATTTGAGTTCCTCAAGTTTTGCTCTTTTAGCGTTCCTTGGGATTTAAGTGGCACTTTCTGTAGATACACTGCAGGGGAAACAAATGAAAAACCGAAGGAAACAAAATAACAAAAGAAGAAGAACCTCATCCTCCCAACCTCTAAAAAAAATGCACCTCCCCTGAAAAAAAAAAACCAAACCTCAAAAGTGAGCTTTATCTTCTGTCTTCGGCCAGATTCCAGAAACATGTAAGGCTGGTCAAATGATCATGATCAAGGGGAAGAAAAGTGTTTAAAACTTGTAGTATCTATGAAACAATGGGAGGGGAAAATATCCTCTCTCTTAACAAAACAAATACTATAATAAATTCTAGAAAAGCAAGGAAAAAAGAGTTTGTGTTTTCTAATTAAAAATTAAATGGGAATCTGAAACTTTCATCCAACTTCTACAACTTGCTGCCTTGACATGATTTTTCATCTACAAGTCACAAATTAATACTGTCATTTGGGGGTCTTTGGCGGGGGGGGGGGTTGGGTTTTTTTTTTCCTTTGGGACACTATACCTGCCATATAGTGGCAATCTTATTTTTTTTCCTTCCTTTTTAAGTACTTTCTCACCTATTATGATTGTAGAACTACACCTGAAGATAAGAATCAAGGCTCAAAGACTCAATAAATAGCGAGGAAAATTAATCTTAAATGTATATATATTTTTAAGTCAATTCCATAAGGCTTTTCCAAAGGCATGATTCATAGTTGACTACTTGGGACTGTTAATGCTTATGATTACTCCATAAGTAGCTAGCATTGCACTTTGTTCTAATATTCTTCATTCGGTTTCTATTATTCAAGTTTTCGAGAATCTCATTCTTCCTGTATGACATTTTTATTTCCTTCTGTATAAAACCTCCCAACTCTGTGTTACTAGCAGATTTTCTTAGTGCATCCCTTATTTTTTTTTTGTGCAGAAGACGACTGGTGAAAACATTCAGTGAAATTATTCACACATGTTCCCAAAGCTGCATGAATATCCCTTTCCCTCTGTGAATCCACAGAAGTGGCATTCCTTCTTCTGCAATAATTTCATCCCTAGAATCAATCTGATTAGTCTGGAGGAAATTAGATATTGACTAAAATGCAAAAACGGCTGCCTCCATGGGAAGATATCACTGGCCTTCATATGTGCACGACATACTATTTATTCTCTTCCTGTGCTCAGTCAGATAATTCTTCATTCTGGATCACAGAAACTGTTTACCAGGAGGTACTTCAGCTAAAACTGTTCTGTTAAAATCTTTTTTCTTCCTAAAAAGTTAGACGTTTAACTACAATTCCACATAATAAGGATCTCAATAGTGCTGTTGTAAATCTTTATTACCATTCAGTTGCATGCAGTATTAATACAGAACCCATTCTATTCATGTGGCTGACCAATACATTTGAAAAATAACTTTTACAAAATTTCTAACCATGTTAAACAATAAAAGCTTATTTAGACTATCATCTATACTCTGAGTTTCTTTAGTCAAGTGTAAATTCAGATATGATAGACCTGTAATTTCTAAAACCCCTAACAAGATAGAACTGGTTGCACAGAATCCTGTGTAGCAATCCAAACTTAAACTACCTATAAAACTGACTAACTGATGTAAATTTAATATAGGATAACATGAATGGTTTTAACTCTTCAACAATTCTTTCCACTAAATTAGAATGAATTTAAAAAAAATGTGGTTTATTTATTTTTCTCCATAACAGACTTCGGGGGGGGGAATAAAAAAAAAAAAAAAAAGTAGCTCTGGATGTTAAAAATCCTAGTTGTAAGTTTGCAATGTGACCTTTCGTCAGTGACTTCATTATACTTCATGGTTTGCTATCCTTTTAGAATAGTACATTGATCATAGGAAAAACCTGCATCTGAGAGTGACTGTCTACCAGAATAAAGGAAAAAGACAAATTCAAAGTAAAGATTTCCTAGGGCAATTCCTTTCCAGGAAAGCACTAATTTTCTTATTCAGTAGAGCTGATTAAAAGGAAAATATTATGTATTTTTAAATGTAATTTCTACTACATTTCCATTAAATTTCTGAGTCCATTACATTTTTTTTTCTTGTTTTACTTTTCTACATAAACTGAATTGTGTCATGGAAAATGCCAATTTGCAGAAGCCTCATTTTTTCAATTCAAGTTTTATAGTTACACTTTCTTCATTTCATTGTTTTCTGTTACATAGTTACATATATTTTTTTTTGCAACAGCTGCAATTATATATACATTTGAAAAAAATTGAAAACTGGGGAAGAAAATATGAGTTACTTTTGTAATTCAGTGATTTGTATGTGACCTTGTTCCGAAAGTCAATATACCACAATGCAGTAATTTTGTTTTCTGTAAATTAATACAAGATCAATTAAAACAAAAATCTACAACAAGCTGTGGAACAGTTTTTTTAACTTCTAATTTTTCCCTCTTTCTTTCTTGCTATTTTACTGAAATATTTATCAGGAACAAATGTATCTTTCAACATAAGCACACAGATTCATGATAAGTCTGTTGTTTCGGCCTCATGAATACCAAAACTATGTTTGCAGTTCCAAATAATATTACATTAATCAGACTTACTTTCCTTGTGTTTTCTGAATTGTTTACCCAGGTTTATAAAGACGTCAAAAATAAATGAGTAGTAATATTTTTTAGACAATAACTAATTTGTTCTTTTGCCAGAGAAAATAGGAGAGACAAAAGCAAAATTAAATTTTTTCAAAAGCCATTCTGAGGGGTTTCATCTGCAGGGAAAAAAAGGAACAAAACCAAAAACCCCATTGAGTTGTTATGGCCATATAGTATTAAATTATTTTAGATTATTATATTAGATAATTTTAAATTTCTCACTGCTCCAATATGCTGTCACAGTGCTCAGGATGTCTGCAGCAGTATATATGGTGTATAGCTAAAGGGCTCATCATATCTCTAATGATTTATAAATCTTTTGAAAGTTCAATTTCTTTCTGAAAGCAGAGAAGAAAATACAGGACTGTGACTCTGTTTTCCCCCATTTTAGTAGTCCTTTGAAACTCAAATCCTTAATGAAAAAAATTTAAAATCATACCAAAACCTAATTTTTGTTAAATGCTTTTTTTTTTTTGCATAAAAAAAAAAAACCCTAACACATTTCCAGCAGTTAGAAGATTTTTTTAAAAAAATTGCTTAGAATGGACAGACTCCTATTTACTTCTTCTTTAAATTAGCTGTAAATAAATGTTGACCATTTTATGGTCACTGAAGAGAATAAAATCATTTTCAAACTTCTGATGTAAACGGTAAATGTTTTTCTCGTATAATTTGGTTAAAAAGTAACAAGCAACTAATAGAGTGTGATTTATAACTCATGTTCTGCTATCAGACTAAATGGAATAGATTTGTCCCATCATTTTGCTGGTTCAGTAGTACTGCTAAACTACAGTGCTCTTTAGCATCAAAAATTTGTACTTTCCCTTGGACAACTTTTCCTTGACAAAGTAATCTCGTTGCTAATTTTTCCCAGTCTAGTTTTGTATTCTAGCATTCAGCATGTTATCTACATTAGAGGACAAGTTGAAAATTGTTATTTATAATATAAGATTGACAAACTTTTCCTTTAATATGTTTATGTATATAATAGGAAGAGAGAGATGGTATTCACAGCCACTATTTTAGTTATCTGCTTAAATTAGAGGTTTAATCTTCCTAAATTCTCTCTACACATTCATTGTGATTAACCTAGGTAAGACGCACTATCAGGATAAAGCAAAAAAAAAATGGAAATCAAATAAAACCTGTGTAAACTAGGTTATAAAGTCATGCACTGTAAGCAAGGAATGCTGTTAGTTAACAGCCATGGATTGTATGGGATATCTGTGCTGGGCCAGCAACTGGGGCACCTGGAAAGGCAAGCTATGATTAAGTGACCACCCAAGTAATCCACCTGTAGGTATTCAGGAGTCCATTTAACTCTTTTAGGAGAGGTGAATACTTCCTTCCTTTATTAAGCACATAAGGCATCTACAGAAAATAAGCCATCCTGGGAACATGCCAAACACATGGAGAAAAAGATTGTCATTACCTTGATTAAAGTCTTAAATGTCTCAACAAATATAGCAAAAGTATCAGCACTCATACTCTAAATTCATATAGAAAAGTCTCAGTATTTTAAAAATTGCTGGACAAAAAGATCTGATAATATTTGCCCCTTTCCTCTGGCACTATACTCATCCCTCCACCTTCCCGGATCCTAAGGTTGATAGCACCAGTCTTCCTCAGACAGGGAGGTGGTGAGAGGTCACAGCAAGTTCTCAGCATCTCAAGTTTTTTGTTGCAAGTAGGTACTTACAGAGCTTCTCCTGCAACAGGTGAGGCACTAGTCATTAGTCCACCTGCCAAGTTAAACCTGCTAAAATCAGCTGCAGCCAAGGGAAGCCCTAACTAGCCCTGAGATGTTGCAATGCCAGGTCAGTATAAAGCTTGTGGCTTTTTATTAGTAATGACAAAATCATATTCTTGAGTATGTCACAAAGCATCATCTTATTTCTGTGATCTACCTGAGTAGTGGCATCTAGTATCTTAAAAAAAAAAAAAAAAAGCACAACACTTTAGCCCCATGATTAAAGATGATCAGAATTCATATAGAGGGTCGGGACCTTTGCAAGAACAGACATCTGTTTTGACACAGGAGATTTATGAGGCCAGAGTACTTTTTCAGGGAAAAACAACAACAACAAAAAATTAACCTTCTAGAAGTTTGTAAGACTTGCATAACAGATTTTTATTGCTTTCTGGAAGCCCTATTTGTTTCATATAAGAAAATCTACAAAGTTTTGTTAAAAACCCCAGGCATGGTATATTTTGTGTATTGTTTGCTTGGAAGCTTTTTCACAGGAGATCTGGAAGGTGTAAACAAATATAATACGTTCAGTACTTCTAGCAACAACCACGTAGTAAGGGTAATGGAAACCTCTGTATTAAACTAGAATGTAGTCACTGATAATGACTGATGTTCTGTCAGAATGGTATGCTGAGCACTACCCAAAAGACTCTATCAGTGCATAATTAATTAATTGTTCACTATATTATTTAGATTTTTGCAACATTATTGTTGTAGTTCAGCCCCGATTGGGACCAGACTATGCAGTCTCTCTCTCAGTCCCCTGACCCTCCGAGAGAACAGGGGGAGATAATATAAGAGAAAACGGCTCAAGGTTTGAGATAAGGACAGGAAGAAATCCTTAAAGTTACCGTTACGGGCAAAACAGACTTGACTTGGGAAAACTATTCATTTATTACTAAAACTAGCAGGATAATGAGACAGAGAACAAGATAAACCTCCTCCCACCTCTCCCTCTTCCTGGGCTTAACATTATCTCTACTACCTTCCCCCCCGACCCGAGCGGCACAGGGGGGAAGAGGGAATGGGGGTTGCAGTCAGTTCATCACACGTTGTTTTATGCTGCTGCTTCATGGTCGGGGGAAGAACTCCTCATATTCCTCCCCTGCTCCATTGTGGGGTCCCACCATTACACCACAGTCCTTCGTGAAACTGCTCTGGCGTGGGTCATCTCTTCCACGGAGTGCAGTCCCTCCAGAAGGGCTGCCCCAGCGGGCCCTCCATGGTCCACAGCCGCCTTCAGGCACCCACCTCCCCCAGTGTGCAGTCCTTCACGGGCTCCAGGTGGATCTCTGCTCCTCCATGGACCTCCATGGGCTGCATGGGGATAACCTGCTCCACCATGGTTGTCACCACAGGCTGCAGGGGAATCTTGGCCAGGAGGTGCATTACTCCTCCCCCTCCTTCTTCACTGACCTTGGCGTCTGCAGCTGTTTCTCTCACAAGAAAAGTTCTTCACAACAGGCTGGCAGAGGCCTCTCAGAATCTCTTCACATCATCTCATCTCCTCTCCACTTCTTGCAGCCAGGCTGGGCTGAGTTGGGCCTAGTCAGCCCCTTGGCGAGAGGCCAGAGGGTGAGGCCTGCAAGGCCCACCAGGCCCGTGCCTCTCCCTCTCCGCCTCTGCCCCCGCTCAGCTTCTTCACATCTTCTCTTCCCTTTTTTTTTCTGTTTTCCCCTTCTTAAATACGTTATCGCAGAGGCATTATCACAGAACATTCTGCTACCAATTGGCTTGGCCTTGGCCAGCAGTGGGTCTGCCCTAGACCCGGCCGAGTCCACTGAACAAATGTGAGCAACTTCTAGCAGTTTCCTACAGAAGCTACCACCTTATGCCCCCCCTCAGTAAACCGAACCACAATTATCCACAAATTTCCCTAAGTTATTCAAGAATTTATAATTATATTATTTGAGTAATGTTCACTAAAAATAAAATCTCAAGCATTTACATTTTCCCTATATCCTTCCCAGTTTTTTATCTTGTTTTTCTGTGATTAAATCAGTCAGCTGCATTATGCCTGGTTGCATTCTAAGACTGGAATCTATTGTCATAAAACCTTGCAAAAACAAGGAAAACAGCTGCTCTGTGAGGTGGAGTCAGTTTGATTCTATTACAATGCTGAATTTTATTTCTTTTACACAAATACTGCTATAATTCATGAAGAAATATAAAGTGCTAAATGATGAAGTGTGTATATATGAAGTGTATTTATACGCCATAGTATTCTGTTGTTCATCATCCCTTGACAGAGAAAATGGAAGCCACAATTGCAAATTCAAAGCTGAGACAACTCAAGAATATCACTGAAATTAGATGCTACGAAATCTAGTTCCTGAAGGAAAGAATTCTGCATGAAGGAAATTTCATTCTCTGAAAAATATCTCTTCATTTTTCCTTCCTCTTCTGAGAATGCTTTAGCTGTTTTTATGGTGTTCTTTACTTGCACCATAACTGCTGGCTTTGAAGTGAAAATTACTTACTTCAAACTCAATGTATCACATTTCTTGTCTGTATATACAACCAGACTATAAATAAAATATTTACATATAAATTTAAGCTCATAACTGATGTTTATCCATCATAAATATGCAGTCAAACCACCTTAGTAGTCACTGTATAACAACAAAAAACTTCTGGGTCAATTAAGGCTAGAGAAAGCTATTCTTCAGCTTAATACTTAGGCTGGGAACAAGCAAGCTGGATCCCATACTGTAAAAAGGATGTTGAAGTCTGCTGACTCTGAATCTAGTCTTAGCTGCTTTAATGGATATACCCTATACTATAGGAAGATATATGTTTCAAATGTCCATGGTATTATTTTAATATTGTATTGATTTGAGCTCTAGTGTCAATTTTATGTCTTACAATATAGGCGAGCTTCTGAGAAATCAGCAAATCTTTAGCTTGTCCATGATGTGCTTGGGTTTTTGTGCATCAGTAGCACAGCCTACATCAAGAGAAAATTTTCTTTGATGAGAAACATTGTTTTGTCACTGAATGATCAATAATACACTTGGCTTTTCGATCAGGTCTTCATTCCTTTTCAAAGTGACTACATCTATACATCATGCAGAATTATGACCATTTGCTGGGCAAATGTGAGCTGTTATATCTTTCCCCAGAGTTTCTGAACAAATATTTTAGGTTTTGGTTGTGCAGATTTGCTTATTTATATGATCTTGTCTGCGTAAATCTGCATTTGTTTTTGATCATTCAGTATTTGCCAGAAAATTTAGATGTTTCTCTGATAAACACAGTTCTTTTAGACACATTTCACATAATGAGTTCTGTTACTTAGGTTGCCCTACATTTTTATTTTTTTTTTACATCACATAAAGCAGATATCACAGGGGTTTTGTTTGTTTAGCTTTTTTACCATTTAATCCTAAGATACACAGCTATACATTATGTTGAGAATTTCAAAGGCACCAAACTAAAGTTTATTGAAAATACACACACATGCGCGCTTATCAATGAAAAGCATTGCTTTAAACTATGAACTATGTTTTAAACTATCTGTTTTTCCCTGAAAATTTAAACTCAAAGAGCCAGGGGGCTAAAATCCTTTTCATTTTGTAGTAAATCTACTTTCCTTTCCCCTTTTACAGACATTGAAATGTTACATTCAGGATTTTGGTTTTTTTCAACAAAGATCCTGAGGGAAGATACTACTGTCCAGTGACTGGTGACTTTCATTTTCCAGCCAGCAATGAGTACACACAGGTTTTATTTATTTATGTATTTCCTTAGTCTTCTGAAACTGCAGTCTAGAAGTCTGTATTCCTTTGAATTTTCATCTTGATTTCCATCTTTTAGAAAGACTTTGCTTCTTTGGTTTCTCAAGCGAAAAATTTATTACCTTAAAATATACTGCACCAATGTAATTTAAGTCAAATAGAGACACCGGAAGTTGTTATTCTGGATGTGATCTGAAGGTCCATCGAACTCTAGACTTTTTTGGACTTGAGTTTCAGGTTGATCTTAAGCCTAAAAATACATTGTTTAATATAATAAAAGTATTCTGTCTGTATTAAGTCAAACTAAGAATCTGAGATTCTATAGTACTGTTTTGACAGTGGCCACTAGATGACTTTTAGAGAAAGAAGAATGAGTAAGAGCAGTATAGGATGATCTTTCCCTGGCATATTGTCCTAGCCTCTGGCAGTCAGCAGGTTAATAGCTTCCAAAGCTAGAAATAATATCTAGCTTTTTTCTTTAATAGCCATCAATGCTGGAGCTTTGTGTTGTATGCTTTTTAAACTAATTGCATACATGTTATATACATGCTTTTTATATATAATGTCATGTATAATTTGCATATATATATGTGTGTACACATATTCATTTACAATAATTTAATGGAATAGTATATAAGAATGTATATTTTACTTACTTTATTATCTAATTTGCACTGTTTTCAAAGAAAAACAATCCTGCCAATAACTTGCAGAAACTTTTTGCCTATAGACATAAAGATACATGGGAGCTTTTAACAGGGAGACACAAAGTAAACTTCCCTTCTGTCACTCATGCAAGTGTGAAACTCACAATGCTACTGAACAAAGACAAAAAGAAATACAGAAAAAGCAAAGTAGGGGAAAAAGTTTACAGGTAGCCTATGAGTTCTATGTATGGGAACACAGTACTTCCTTTTTTGTTTTAATTTTGATGCTTTAGGTTATTCCCTTTTATTAATTTTAATCTTGCTAATTTAGGCTACCACTAACTTTAGCATAATGAACAATGATGAACTCTCTACTGAATTACCACATCATTCCTCCTTATTCATCTCTTCTCCACACCAAACCATCCTAATCTATATCCTTGACTGGAAGACATTTTGTAAATTTGGATTTTTTTAAAAATATGTACTATATCTTTATAGAGAACCCAGTGACCAGAACTCTAAATAATGCTAGAGATATCAGCAAACCTGAATTCCCTCCAGAATTTTAGCATTAGTGTGGCATGTATTTCTCCAAATTCAAATATTTCATCTTTTGGTTTTGGATAGTTGTTTCTTATAACTATGGAAAACATTTTCATGTGATTGATTATTTCTTTCCTTTTAAAGGCTGAAGTTTAGCATGTTTGTTATTCCATACTGAACGATTAGGCTTTCTTTATTTATTCTGGAAGGAGATATTTGTTAGAAACATACCTCTGTTTCAATTTGCTCATTTTGAGCTTGACTACGCTTTGAAAACTACTGTCTCTAGTCCAACTGTGCATCTGCCCCATAATTCATTAAAGGACATAGTAAGCCCAAGTGTGGACGTGATCCAGAAAGTTTCATGACAAAATAATAAAATATTGCTCACTTCAGCAGTTATACTTGCGGTGACTCAGATTATCTGTGCTGAAATTATCTGGAATGAGCTTGTCTTTTCTTGAAATTTAATACTAGGAAATCTGTATGTGGTATTTACAGTGTCCTTGTTACAGAAAAAAAATGTAATCATCTTGCAATCATTAATGTTATCATCCTCAAAATACCCAAGAGAGGTTAGAAAATAGTATTATATGAAACAAATAGAAAAATTCAGATGCAGAAAAAGTAAGTCTCTTAGAAATGTTTAGGTACACATGAATGTAAAATAGGACGAATCGGTTTACAAGAGTGTAATGTCATGTGTGGCAAGATTTTGAAAGCTGGCAGTGGCTAAGGCATACAACTTCTCTGTCCAGAATCCACCACAATGAACTGAGGATGCATAAACTTGAAGAGCCTGTTTGGTTAGAAATAACTGAATTGTTGTCTGGTTTTCTTTGCTTGTTTGCTTGTTTGTTTGTTTGTTTGTTCTAAGAAGAGAAGAAGCAGGAGGAGAGAAGAGTGCTTATATCCAGTTTTTCTATGATCACAAGAACCACCAGCTCTGGGCTTACTTCTTTTCAGGTCAGTCTTGTTACTCTGCGGGAGCATATTCTAGGTACTAGACTACAGTAACAGTGAGTACAAAGCAGCACTGTGACCTGGACACTATCCAGATTTGGTGTGGAGCATTGGATAAAAGCAGAAATAGTCTCAAAATAAAAAGCCAAGCTTTGGCCCTTCTTCCAAAATAGCGAAAATATTAAATTTCATAGTCATGTTTCCTCCTGTCTCCCCCCATAAGACTCCACTCCAACCGTACAGCAGTTTAGTCTTCCCACAGGGAATGAAGGCCTCCCTCAATGCACTCTTCTGCCAAAGTAGCAGCAATATCTCCTGGGCCTTCACTGCAATGAGACAGGTGCAAACTTAAAATTCCTTCTGACTCTTAGTGCCTAAACACTTTTAAATAACCCTCTGAGTCTCCAGTGACTATCTTGATGCCTAAGTGCATGTGTGGATCTCACTAATGCTGTTTATTGATTCCAATGGCATTTAAAAGTTGTGGTGCTTTCAAAAACCCGATTAAACTTCTATCTGTATTTTTAGGAAGTTGTTGCTTTTAAAACCCATCATACAGCAAAAATCTGAACCTGGATTTGCTGAATCACAGGCTGGCCAATCTAATCAATGATGTGGACTTCCTCGCTAATCATGTATCTGCTAATGTACATAGAGTTAGATAATAAAGGTCTATTCCAAAAGTCTGAGTTAGTGCATATGCTTACTTTCATACAGCTCAGTGAACCAAATGGTCAATTGCTGAAAGTAACTATTTTACAGTATATGTCCATCCCATTTTCATTTACAGAGGCTTTAGTTCTCTCTTAATGCATATAATTTTTCCTTTTATATTTTCTTTCCTGAGGAACACTTAGATATAATCTAAAACGTGTGGAAATAGAGTCAATGTCTATCCACTCAATTTTATGTAAGTAGAAAAACAGCACTCCTTTTAGGGAAATGTACTTAAAACATTCATATTATAGTAGCAACATTTTATGATGAAAAAGGTATTGTCTTCTGTACAGATACTAATAACAGCAGCAACAACAAAGGCTTTTTTTCTGCCACAAAAGTATTCAAGATATGTTAAAGTCACATGTGAAATGTTCATCTTTCAGTTAGGATAGTTTCTTTGTCCAGAAACAAATATAAAAAAAACCCACAGAAATCCCATAAAAGTGTTTTCCTATAAGGATAATACAGAAAGATTTGCTTGTCAGGGAATTATTTCAGCTATACTGCAGACCTTGCATTTCAAGAAGAAGAGCAAAGGAGAGAATATTGATCCACAAAACATACAAGAACACTATGTACAATATGTAATCTTGAAATCACTATTTTCCTTTATAGTTAGCTTCCAAATAGGTTTCCCTAATAAAAAAATATTTAAAAGAAACAAAAGCATTTTTGCGTAGTTGTAAAAATGTTAATTTGGGTAGGATTATGTCCCATAAAGAAAGTTTTTTTTACATTTTACCTTTAAAATAAGTTTTGTATTATTATTTAAACATCGTTATTTTCTAAGTACACCTAATAAAATAGAAAAGACTGCATTTCAGTGTCTTAAAATAGCTCTGTTACTCTTTCTAAGATAAGATACCATGTTTACAGGAAGCTTAAAATATCTATGAATCCTTACTTAGTATTGTCTTCAATTTTTTTTTTTCCTTCAAAAGCTAAATGCTTAAAAGATAAGAAATTTTACTGGCTAGTCAAAACATTTGCTGAACATTTCGTTATGAACCTACTCAGAACTGCATGATCTGAAGAAAATGATTATAAGATTTAAGATATTTGTCTTTATTTTAAGATATTTGTCTTGTCCTGGTTTCAGCTGGGATAGAGTTAATTTTCTTTCTAGTAGCTAGTATAGTTTTATTATGTTTCGGATGTAGGATGAGAATAATGTTGATATCACACTGATGTTTTGGTTGATTTAAGTAGTGCTTAGCACTCATTCTAGGAGATTGCAGCCTTGCCAGTGAGAAGGCTGGAGGTACACAGGAAGCTAGGAGGGGGCACAGTCAAGACAGCTGACCCAAGCTAGCCAAAGGGATATTCCATACCTTATGATATCATGCTGAACATATAAACTGGGGAAAGTTGGGCAGGGGGCAGTGATTCACTGGTTTTTCTTGGGGTTTTTTTCTCTCTCTTTTTTGTTTTTTTGTTTTGTTTTTTTTCTTTTCATTCCAATTTACTCTTATCATTACTATTACTATTATTATATTTTATTTCAATTGTTAAACTGTTCTTATTTCAACTCATGAGTTTTCTTACTTTTACCCTTCCAATTCTCTCCCCCATCCCACCAGGAAGGGGAAAAGTGAGTGAGCAGCTGTGTGGTACTTAGTTGCTGACTGGGGTTAAATGATGGCATCTGCAAAGTCACCAGATGAAAGCAACTGTCAGAAAACTTTATCAGATTTTATATTCCAATATCTTTACCTTTTTGGATTTTACCTTTTTACCTTTCTGGATTTCTTAAACATAAATAATAAATTTCTTAAGAAATAAGGAGAGTATCAATATGTGTAATTATAAAATGAGAAAAGAAATACAGAACAAAAAAAAAATTCAGAACAATGAGTTATAATGCAGTTTGCAGAGTGCATTTAAGCAGCTGCTTAAATGTTTTGTTAATTTCATAGAATTACAGAATAGTTTGGGTTGGAAGGGACCTTTAAAGGTCACCTAGTCCAACCCCCTTGCAAGGATCAGGGACATCTCCAACCAGATCAGGTTGCTCGCAGCCCCATCCAACCCGACCTTGAATGTTTCCCGGGATGGGGCATCTACCACCTCTCTGGGCAACCTGTTCCAGTGTTTCACCACCCTCATTGTAATTTTTTTTTCCTTACGTCCAGTCTGAATCTACTTCCCTCTATTTTAAAACCATTACCCCTCATCCCATCACAACAGGCGCTGCTAAAGAATTTCTCCCCATCTTTCCTATAAGCCCCCTTTAGGTACTGGAAGGCCACAATAAGGTCTCCCCAAAGCCTTTTCTTCTCCAGGCTGAACAGTCCCAACTCTCTCAGCCTGTCAATTTGTTGGAAATATTTCTGTCACATGTTTTCAAGGAAAGATACTGGGATAAAATTGTAAAGAATTATCGAATTTGCCCGAATAGATTTTATTATTGATATTTCTTATCACAAATTGTGTCCTATTCTGCTGTTCTTATATCACCGGTAAAATAAATCTGATTTTGCTAGTATAAGTTACCTTTGTAGCTTGTAGTGCTGCACACTCCTGGAAGTGTGTGCAAGTAGTTGGAGATGTGGGTACTACAGCTTTACACGTACCTAGGTGATTACCTGTAATCTACTAATGCTCACATCACTGAGAAAGCACCCTACTGTGCCAGTTACACATCTCAAGGTGTGGGTCCCTATGTGCTGTGCTCCCTACTGTCACTCAAGGACAGTGTAGACTCTTCACAGTGCCTGATGGAGAGGCTGCTCTGTGCAGCCAGAATGGGTAGAGGCCATGATGCCCTAGGGAGACTGGCAGCACCAAAGAAGGTTTGCACTTTTGACTCATTAAGTCACCCTGAAATCTTAAATTGGAACTAAAGTCTTTCAGGATTCAGAATGCCAAACATCAAAACCTCTAATACGACAGCAATTAAAACATTATTTTAATTGCTGCTAATGCTGTAAAAAGACAACACATACTTTGCTTAAAAATCTGCAAAAAAATAAGTATGCATATATCAGTTGCGTAAAATCCTACTAATTTTGCCTTGTCACTTTTTTGACTTTCAGCTCATTTCCACCTTGATCCTAAATCAAATCCATGTAGCACAATTATTTGATAATTCTGTTTTGTAGCATAATGTTCTTGCATAGTTGAGGTAGAAACATCAATAGGTTTCTTGTAGTCCTAATATTTTCTAGAGCTTCAGAGTTTCTATGAGCAAATATAGTAAGACAATCACTAGTCCCCAGATCCTCAGACACATTGTCAAACAAGATATTTTCTTTTCTATACTAACTTCAGTCAGTGCATCATGATCAAACAGTAAGCAGTGATTCTCCTTCTACAGAAACTAACCAAGCACTATAAGATGGTCAATGCTACTGGATAAAAATTTTTTCACATACTAATACTGTAGCTATAGGAAAGACTATTCCATAAACTTTCAACATTCAGAAGGCTAGATGGATTTGTTAAATATTTTCCTTTCAATCAAGTACTAAAATTATTTAAAATAATATTATTTTTATCTTCTCTTCTTCAACTGAAATTCTTCTCTTCCTTTTGTGGCAGGCACACCTACCCTAAGCTAGGAAGATTCTGGAGCCATGTGGCTGTTGTAAAGTGGAGTCTTCAGCCAACGAGAACTGACATGACCATATATGACCACAGATCAGATTTGACTAGGGTATAAATGGAGCTGGCCAGAGGGTGAGCTTGAGCCAGTCCTCCTTGAAGCAGTGGGTGCGCAGCTGGGAACTTCTCCCTTAGGTTGAGATGCTGCCTAAGGAAACTCCTTGAGGTTGAGAGCCCTCCCTTTGATAGGTGAGTGATTGTGTGTTTTGAATCATTGGAATTCCTGGATGTAGTATTAATTCCCGAGTGACATTCTGAACCTGTAGATTGTTAATGTTATTGAAGTTTTAAAGCAATTTTTTCTTAAAGTAGAGCTAGGTTTGAACTTGTTATGAGTTTGTTACAGATAACTCCCGGCTGAGAAAAACTTGATCTACCTGATTTCCAACCAGTGCTGCTAAACAATTTTGGTTAGAACAAAGTTTATTTTGAATTTATCACCTTGTCTAATTTAATTTTTTGTGATTTCCTATGACATTTAAATTGGTATACAAGTATTGGTACTGAACATGCAGAACAGTTATGAAAGTATTTTACATGATAATTCTCTTTTTTTTTTCTTTTTATGGTGAAAATAGTGGCTTTATTGAATAACCATACTGAGTGGTAGATTTCTTTAACTTATGGTCACAGTCAAATTGCTATGTTTTTATGTTAATGGCAGGGTATTCAGATTAAATGCATAAAAGTAGGTTGGAACCTTTCCACGTTCAGATGATATAGTAGTGGCACTGTGGTGTGATCAGGAGACATAAAGCCTTTGTGTTTTTCCAGTCAGTGATTTCTGTAATTATGATAAACAATTTGCTAGATTTCTGCCTTAAATCCAATCAAAAAGAATTTGTAAAAAAACAGCTTTGCATAGATAACCATGGCTTTTTGTCCATACGGCAAAGTCTTAAATTATACTTGAAGATTAAATCAGGAATTTCCCAAACAGCTTTTATGTGATAAGATCTTCATACAGAAGAACAGTCTGTATCAAAATAGGGTTTGAAAAGTATTGTTCTTTATTAATTTTGTAGTGTGGTTCACAAATGAAGTGTAAGGAGGTCATTTCTACTGGTAATTTCCATTTGTACTGAAAAGAAAATTAGAATTTTTAATTTTTATTCCCTTTATATTTTTTTATGCTTTCTGAGTTGCTTGAGATATTCATGACTTAACACTTTATAGAGCATATTCAGTAGGAGGAGAAGTGATGACATTAAATAATTACATAAGGAACTCTATCAAAGGAAATCTCACAGATTTTGTGCAAGGGAACACATTTCATTTCTGTATGTGTACCTAGATCAGTGTATTTTTTGTCTGTAGTTATGGTCATAGCTAAACATACTCATAATCCAGGGAGAGCAACACATCATCTAGATGTAACAACTAGAAGAACATGTAAGACAATTCTGAATAACATTTTAAAGGCTATTAAGGCAGACATCTTAAACGGGTTATGAAGATTCATAAAGGAGAAACTGACTGATACCTCAGTGGTGACATTCACCTGAGACACATTAATTATAGATTTCTTGTCATTCAGGATTAATGTATGTCTCACCATAATATAAAAAGGGGCAGATTGAAGAAAGATGGAAAAAAAGTCATTTTATGCGGAACAAGGGGCAGCATAAGAAAGCAGAGGCTTACTGTGCCTATACTAGCTGCATTATATTTCCCTTCCTTTACAACATAACACATGCTGACTTTTTTAAGGTACTGTGAGACAGAGATGGTAGAAAAAGTCAAATACTACTTACTCATTTCCAATAATGAAGGCAAAAATAAAGAAGCGTATGACAAAAATGTTCTTTTCGTGCTCTTACTTGCTATCTAGGTCAGGCAACTGGGATGTCAACAATAAGTAGTACCTTATGTCCCACTTAACTAAGCAGACACACACAAAACAAACTACATTTTCCTTTTTAACAGGTAAAAGATCTGTCTAGACATTTGTTCTGTCGATTCTGCATGTCCATCTTACACTGGTACCATTTTATTTTTTTTTTCAAGGTCTGGCTTGCTGTAAGATACTTCAGTGAAAGGGAATTAAAATATAAACAATTTTTCTCTCTGTCTGTTACATAGCCTCTTAAACTGACAAAAGCTAACAGATTTATCTGTGGTAAAAGAGCACTCTTCATAATAAATTATCATTTATGCCTACAGATCAGAAGGACCCTTTGTCTCTCTGTACAAAATGCAAAGATGACACAATGACATTTATCTCCGTGGGGCTTCTCTAACAACATTTCTAATGGACAACAATATATTATACATCTATAACGAAACACTAAGCTAACTGCAGGTCCCCAGAAATTGTTTTTTAAAAGTGTGATACTCATATCACACAATACACTACAGACACTGAAACTATCCGCATTAAGTTTTTGTGCAATTAAATTAGACTAGATTAGATGTCACTCATGAATTATCTTCTGCTCTTCTACAGTAATTCATTTAATTGGCCTCAATGATAAACTCTGAGGTTTCTCATCTCTAGTGAATTTGTTCTGCCCAGGAGCAGAGTTTGCAGGAGATGTATCAATTCTGAACACTTTTTTTTTCAGTTCACTCCAGGTTCTCAGTGACTAGACAGGCATGAGCATTCAGCAAAAGTCACCAAAAAACATCATCCAGACAATTTTTAAAATATCACTTCTTTAAAGTTCCTGATTAGTTTCTACTTATTCAGCAAGGCATGTCTTTAAATTTATTTCTCATCAGGTTATTTTTTATTAAGTAACATCCAGAGTTAAATATCAGGTGCTAAATGTTATAGCTAGCTATATTCTTTTACGTTTGAAAGCAGTGGATGTACAGAATCAACTGCAATAGGTTTTGTAGTCAAATTATGACAATATTACTAAAGGTATGGGTCAGTAGCTGAAATCCTTCTGATCAGGTTGCAGTGCACACAAGGATCATATTAATTTTTTTTTTTTTTTAATACTATTTAAAGCAGACCACTATCAGGAAGAATAAATAATTTGAAAGTGAAAGGCATACAGATTAGGACAGGAAGAGCAAGATATTAATGCAATGTAGAAAAACTTTTTTTGCCTTTACCATTATTGTGTGTATGTATGTGCATGGGTGAATATTGCATTTTTTGAGTGTGCTGTGATCTATATTCAGACTGAGGGAAGAGAGATGTATCTGTTGCCTGATGACAGGGATATTCCTCCAGGAAAAGAAAAAAAAAAAAAAAGTATACTTAAACCTTGTGAAATAAGCTTTCCTGCTTTTGGGAGAATATTTCAACCAGACTTTTATGCTACGCACTTCTTTTCATTGAATGAAAATGATCAGAGTTGCTAATCTACTTTTCTGGATTCAACCAAGTAGAGTGCAATTCAATACTTTTGATGTAAGATATTTTCCAAGTATACCATAATACCAGATAATTCTGCCTGTGTTTAGATGTGTTTCTGAAAATGTGCAGGCATTCAAATTTAGGCAAGTAGTTCATACTGCAGGCCAGCATTCATTTCAGACTCTGCAAGTTTAAGTAGCTCTGGAAAATAGGTTCTTTAGAGTGTTTTATGAGATCTACATACCTTGACCTTCCTAAATACCTAAATATGCAGCTTGGGTTAGCCTAAAGTCATTTAGATAGTTTTAAGCATTTAGCCTACACTTCAAACATTTCCACATAAGAAATGCAGGAGCTGTACCAAGCTAGTCATTCAGAACATATTATAATTGCATGAGACTTAAGGAACTGACATTCTATTTCCATAGTCAAACAGTACATCCATTCTATACTGAAATTGTGAAAAGAAAAGGAATTTTTGCTATGATACTTGTAATTACTTCTACAGTGTTATATACTGTAAAGAAAAGTTTTGCATTCTTCTTTATAATAAATTTATAATAAAGCATTTCATGCATTCAGTTTCAATGCAGGCACGATCATCGTCCCAGTGAATTAGTGAGAAATTTTCATTAACTTCACTTGTTCAGGATAAAAAATTAGTAAATGTTACTGAAATCTGCTTGTAGAGTCCTAATTATTTGTGGGGAGAGGGTGCATTTATGTTATTTTTATATTTTAAAACATGAAATGCAACTTTTTTTCTGATTTTGAATTCGATGATGGCAAGTATAAGTTTATTTTTAGCAGCATAAAATTGACTAAGAGTCACCAAAAGCACCTCCTCCAAGCTCAGGAGCAGTGCATGCCAAAGAGGAAGTCAGGCAAAAACACCAGAAGGCCTTCATGGATGAACAAGGAGCTCCTGGACCAACAGAGAAACAAAAAGTAACCCTACAGAAGGTGGAAACAAGGACAGGTAGCCTGGGAAGATTACAGAGACATTGTCTGAGCAGCCAGGGATCAGGTAAGGAAGTCTAAAGCCCTGATAGAATTAAATCTGGCCACGGATGTCAAGGGCAACAAGACAAGCTTCTGTGGATACACGGGGGATAAAAGGAAGATGAGGGAGAATGTAGGCACTCTCCAGAAGGAAGCAGGAGACCTGGTTGTCTGGGACATGGAGAACGCTGAGGTGTTTAATGACTTTTTTGCCTCAGTCTTCACCAGTGAGGGCTCTAGCGACATCACCCAAGTCGCAGAAGGCAAATGCACGGACTAGGAGAATGAAGCTGTAGCAGAAGAGCAGTTTTGGGACCATCTAAAGAACATGAAGGTGCACAAGTCCATGGGACCTGATAAAATGCATCCGCAGGTCCTGAGGGAACTGTCAGATAAAGTTGCCAAGCCGCTGTCCATCCTACTTGAGAAGTTGTGGCAGTTTGGTGAGGTTCCCGCTGACTGGAAGAGGGGAAACAGAATCCCCATTTTTAAAAAGGGAAACAAAGAAGACCTAGGGAACTACAGGCCAGTGTCACCTCTGTGCCTGGCAAGGTCATGGAGCAGTTTCTCCTGGAAACCATGCTAAGGCACATGGAAAATAAGGAGGTGATTGGTGACAGCCAACAAGGCTTCACAAATGACTGACTAATTTGGTGGCCTTCTATTAGTGGGTTACAGCATTGGTGGACAAGGGATGACCAATTGACGTCATCTACCTGGACTTGTGCCAAGCATTTGACACATGTCCTGCATGACATCCTTCTCTAAACTGGAGAGACATGGATTTGATGGTCAAACTACTTGGTGGATAAGGAATTGCCTGGATGGCCGCACTCAAAGAGTGGTGGTCAACAGCTATATGTCCAGGTGGAGACTGGTGACAAGTGATGTTCCTCAACGGTTGGTATTGGGGCTGACCCTGTTTAACATCTTTGTCGGCAACGTGGCCTTGGGAGTGCTGGTGGAGGAGAAGCTCACCATGAGCCAGCAATATGCACTTGCAGCCCAGAAAGCCAACTGCATCTTGGGTTGCATCAAAAGAAGTGTGGCCAGCAGATCAAGGGAGGTGATTCTCGCCCTCTAGTCCACTCTCATGAGACCTTATCTGGAGCACTGCATCCAGCTCTGAAGCCCTCAACATAAGAAGGACATAGACTTGGTGTGGGTCCAGAGGAGGGCTACGAAGATGATCAGAGTGCTGGAGCACCTCTCCTATGACAGGCTGAGAGAGTTGAGGCTGTTCAGCCTGCAGAAGAGAAGGTTCCAAGGAGACTTTATAGCAGTTTTCCAGTACCTAAAGTACCTTAAAATAGAGGGAGGTAAATTCAGACTTGATATAAAGAAATTTTTTTTTTATTATGAGGATGGAGGAACACTGGAACAGGTTGCCCAGAGAGGTGGTGGATGCCCCATCCCTGGAAACATTCAAGGCCAGGCTGGATGAGGCTCTGAGCAACCTGATCTGGTTGGAGATGTCCCTGCTCCTTGCAGGGGGGTTGGACTAGGTGACTTTTAAAGGTCCCTTCCAGCCCAAACTATTCTATGATTCTGTGATAAATGAAATGAGGAAGGTTGTGTGTTTAAGACACACAGCTGAGATATGAGATATCCTGCAGGTGTCAAAACTTACTATCTTGGGCAGAAGGCTTCCTTAGCTGTCCTTACTGGCAGCAAAATCTGGGTACATTTTCTCAGGAGTTTTTAATATATGTTCACCAAAACTTCTTACCAGATGCTTTTTTTTTTTTTTTGATGTTATTTAAATCTATTCCCAAGTTATAAACAGAATACTGTAAAGCTGGGATGGGGCAAGAGCTGAGAAGCAGTATGAAAGTTGTCTTAATATTTAGTATACTTTAAATGAAAAATTTCAAGTTACAGTGTGAAAATATATTTCAGCTTGTATATAAAGAATTTTGATTGTTAAAAGATGAAAAAGACATCAAGCCAAAATGGAAGTTCCCAATTAGATTGAACTAATGTTTTTATTGTCCTGAAATCTGTATGTAAATATATATTAATATATAAACTTTTTTTTTTTCATTGGTCAGAGAAAAAAAAGAGCAGAAATCCATTGTATGTTAAATCTAATTTGACAGCAGCAGTTAACTAAAAATAAATCAGTTATGTTATGCTATTAAAGAACAATCTAAACAAACATTCTCCAACAATAGTGTATTATCAAACATCAGCAATTTTAATTCAACAACAGAAAAGAAAAACCACAGATCAAGAAAAGCAAAATAAAAAAAAAATCCAGCTCTGCCTAAGTCTCCCCAGTCAGCTGAAAAAGATCTGACTTTGTTAAGGTCTGACTTGATAATGGGACATATATTTCTACACTCAGCTTCTGGTGTCAGCAATCATTTTTTTTTAATATTTTGTAAAATTATCTGTCCGTTAGCTTTGAAATGCAGTGTGACTAACTTGTGCATCGTACCTATCAAATCAGATTTGTCTTTGTGTGCAGACAACAGTGTAACTGGAGCTAAAGCTCAGCAGCCTCTTTGTATTTGACAAAATAGCCATTATATAAAACTTTCTACAAAAAGCCACAGCCTACAGTTGGTTTATAATTACTTCAAATGGACCCTTTGAACCTTTTCTAACATCACAACACCACTTTGTCAGAGTAGAAGCTATATAGCCATATTCAATTACAGTTCTGGCAATAATTTTCTGTATTTTTCTTAAGTTGTCAGAAAAAAAAAAAAGAAAAAAAATGTCAGCAAGAAGAATCATCTGCAACAGTACAGAAATTAATCTAAAATTCCAAAGAACTCTTGTGGGCCAGAGAAGGTGATGTACAATGAAGAGGTGATAGCAACAGCAATACAGACACAATAGGATTGAGATCTGACGCTGAGTCCCACTTCTGTTATTGACTGAATTTGGCACTTTTCATTTGCATCATTTTGCAAAAATCAGATGGGGTCGAGATTGTGTCTTTAGAATAGGGATAGCTAGATAAGACGTACTAGGAGACCTGACTTTTCAAATTGACTTTTGGAGTCTGTGCCCTTTGTTATAACCAAGCCTCAGCAGGATTAATCATATTTACTCTCTTCAAAAAAGTATTATGAACATTTAACTGATGTTCACAAGTAATATTTTTACAGAAAATACTATTGAAGGCATTGCAAGGAGTAGAAATACTACTTGAAAATTTCTGACTTGCCTCTTGCAATTATTTCTTTAGGTTCTATGTATTCCTGTGAGCAAGCTACAGCCTGGATCTGAAGTTTACTATGTTCTGCCTTACCCTGCTGATTCTTTTTCATTCTGACAGGTGAAAGGATTTCCAGGTATGTCTGAATTGCATCTACCACTTTTTTCTATTCTGTGGATCTCTTTCCATATAAATACTTGATAAAATGGTTCAAGTTTAAACATACAAGACTGGTAATAGTCATCTTTGATCATCTTTCTTAAATTAGCATTGACTAGAAATGATTTATTTTTTCTTTTTGCAGGCACAGCAATTTAATTATAAGTCCTAACCTGTGGATTTGTAAACTGCATCTGTTTTCAGCTATATTTGTTATGTAGTATAAAGGTAAGTTTATTTGAAGTTTCCAATGCTGGTTAAAGAATACCGATAGGCAAAAGACAGCTGATGTCCGTTAATAAGAGATACATTGTACAAAAACCATACATTGATCAAAAAGTGTTTTACCTCTCAGTAATAAGAATGGCATATATACTAACTACACTTTGCACAGAAAATTTCCTGAAGTAGGAGTTTTCAGGGACCTTCCTATTCCACAGGTTTCCAGATACAGGACTGGCTTTTCCATGTCATGTAGCCAAGTTTAAGGCATATTTATTATTCACAACAAGGGTTAGACTAGCAGACCAGAGGCAAGCTACCATTGCTTCCTTTCCATCCATTCCAGCAACATATGCAGCTCAGCTAAAACAAAGTTACAGTCTCCAAAGTTTTGCTTTCACTGCTAACCTCTTAAATCCCATGCACCCATACAACCCATTATCAATAATAAAGAAATCCTTCAGACATTCAGCCCTAGTCCTTGTCCATGAGACAGGTGATGTGTAAGTAAGTATTTGAGAGAAATCATAGATTTGCACTAGTAGTTCTTTCTCTGTTGTACAATAGTTCTTGCAAGTATGGGTTCTACAGACTCATTTAGTAGTATCGAGGAACTCAAAATTTTCTTAGACATCTTAAATACTGTAAAAATACAAAGGCTGCTTCCAGTACAAAAGAATAAGTTAAAAGTGTTTACAAAGAACTTGACAAAATAAATATCTTCACATCCCACAGAGCTTGATTTTAATGATTATATAGTAAAAGATAAACTCTACCTTAGAGTTTTGTTCCTTTGGTATGTTTATGATTAAGTTCCCACCTGCATTTGCAATGAGATATTCCTTTCACAGCAACATTACAGCTTGGGAAAGATCAGCCCTAACATACCAGCCACCTGAGAGCTTTTATTAATGTAAATGTGCAAGTCTTTGAGAATTAAGATATTTCTGTCAGATTTATAAAATTTAGCATTTATGTATTGATTTCAAGCACTGTTTCTGGAGAGCCTGGAGAAGAGGAGGCTCCGGGGAGACCTGATAACGGTCTTCCAGTACCTCAAGGGGGCCTACAAGAAAGACGGGGAGAGACTTCAGTAGGGCCTGTTGTGACAGGACAAGGGGTAATGGTTTTAAAATAGAGGGGGGTAGATTTAGACTGGATATTAGGAAAAAATTTTTCACAATGAGAGTTGTAGATCACTGGAACAGGTTGCCCAGAGAGGTGGTGG
>JAAGAY010132460.1:0-28059 GCA_011801015.1 Ardeotis arabs
GCGTCGTGGTCGCTGCAGCCCAGGCTGTCCTTCAGTTTCACATCCCCCACCAGCCCCTCCCTGTTGGTGAGCACAAGGTCGAGCATGGCTCCCCTCCTCGTCGGCTCCTCTATCACCTGCAGGAGGAAGTTGTCGTCCACGCAGTCCAGGAACCTCCTGGACTGCCTGTGCCCTGCCGTGCAGTCTCTCCAACAGATGTCGGGGTGGTTGAAGTCCCCCATGAGGACTAGGGCTTGTGACCGCGACGCTGCTCCTATCTGGCTATAGAGCGCTTCGTCTGCTCTGTCTTCCTGGCCTGGCGGCCTGTAACAGACCCCCACCGTAACATCCCCTGTCCGTCCCCGTCCTCTGATCTTAACCCACAAGCTCTCTGTCAGCTCCTCCTCCATCCCCAGGCGGAGCTCCACACACTCCAGCCGGTTGCTGACGTAGAGAGCGACACCCCCTCCTCGTCTCCCCTTCCTGTCTTTTCTGAAAAGCCTGTCAATTATACTGACCAATCAGATTTTACCCTTTTTTTTCCTATTTGTAACCTTCCCACATCAGCAAAGGACAGCTTCATGGGCACAAGACACTGTAATCCTGGAAAACACCTTTGTTCTTGAAGTTTATGCACAACACACACTATCTTTGTCTGTTGCCAATGTAGGCAGTCATGCTTATTCTCCTTCTGCACCATTTTCTCATTATATTCCTGTAGAGTTTAAAATTAAAATATGTTACTATCATAAGATTTTAAAACTGTGAGTGATGCAGGCCTTGTGAATAGCAGAGAATTAACTCAGGTAAATAACATATACTGTGAGCTCTAAGTAAAGGCATTGCATAGTTCACCAAACAGCCAAAGTAACATAACAGTAACAAATTGTGACTCAGGAAATCACAGTTTGATGTTTATTTTGTCAGAAAGAAAGGGAGTTATAAAGCTTTTGCATCCATGCTAGTTTAATTGTGACAGCCACAGCCTGTGAGGTGAGAATTATTCTCTGCATTTACAGGCTACTATGGTAGGAGAGGAGAAGCATTGTGGTAGCATGAGTATTCAACACCTAAAGAAGCAGACTGTGAATTATGATCTGTCCATCAGTAAATTCCCATTTTTCTGACAGAGTGATTTGAGGAGGAGATAACATCATGTGCTAAAATGAAAAAAGATGACACTGTTACAGTGAACTTCAGGACCTGCAGCTTGCTGTCCCTGAATCTCTTTTTAGCTAAGAAACAAAATACATTTAAACTTACACAGCAACTGATGCAGTTCCTATATTCAGTCTAGGTCTCTCTCTTATTGATTTTAGATGCACAATTTTTAACTATTGAAAGTCAGAATGTCTGGTATATCATACCTTCTTCTGAAAGTCAGGAATTCAAGCCCTAATATGTCTTTTCCATAGTAGTTTTGATTATTTGATAAATCAGTTCATTTTCTCCTGTCTCACTTCTTATTTGCTTATCATGCCTAAATCTCTTATCATAATATGGTAAAAATATGTTTCTGCACAAAGATTATGAATAAGTTCCAGATCCTCAAAAGCAATATAGGTGCTAAAATTTCAGAGGCTTATAGGAGATGAGATTTTATATTTTTATTTAATTTTAATTTGTTTCTATGAGTCTGAGTAATGCTAAATTTATCTATCAGTTACTAGTTATCTGTTTTCAGTTCCTTGGAAGGCTATAATGCCACTGAAATACAGTTCTTAATGTGTTTATGTAGAATTGTCTTCAAATTTATGCCCTATAAACAGGCACAACCATTTCAGTTTAACAATTGCTTTAATCAGTATTTCAGAATGACAACTTAGAATTATCCTATTAACTTTGTTATTGCAGCATTTATAGACTTTGCAATAGATAGCCATTTGGATGCTATCACTGTATGACTTAATTTGAAGAAAAGAGTGAAAGGAGATAAATGCACAACTGTAGTTTGTGGTGCAAGAATGTACTTTTATATCTTACAAATGTCAATATTTGTAGGTCATTGCTTAATAATGCTGCTAGTTGGAGAATGCCATATGATCTACTAGTGTTCTTGAACATGTTGCTATACCACTATTAACCATAAAAAGATGATACTCTTTTATGGTAATACAATTTTAAATCTTCATTTTTTAACTAAATAAAACTATTCTGTAAATTCAGAAGAGCCAGAAAGATATTTTTCCATCACATCCTCCTGACAACCTTTATACAGCTATCTCGTCAGCCTTTCTTGGCTATAAAAGCACAGCGTCAACAAGGAAACAAGAATACACTGGACTTGTGATACACCTTATCAAAATGTAAAGAAATGACAACCTAGACAGATCCTTTAAGTAAATACATTTCAGTAGTGTCTTTAAGTACTGTTATTTGGTGGCTTTTGCCTGAGAAAATGAGTGGTACCATAGTTTAAGGATCTGTATACATGGTTGCACTTTGAAAATCCAGTCAACAGAGGAAATGCCTTTTTAGCTAAAGTGAAAGCTAGTTGAACTGCCACAGACAATTAACTTTTAAGACTTTGATCCTTTCTCTCTGCTGCCTTTCTCACTGGTCTTACCCTTTCACATAATATATTTAACAAGAATTTTTCAATAAATTTGGGATTTTTAAAAGTAGTGTTTTTGTGGCAAATATCTTTAGTCCCACTCACACACCAAACAAAGCATAGTACATAACTGCCAGGGGCAATGGAGACAAAGTTATCTCCAACAGAGAATGAAAAAAGTATAATTCATAGTCAGAGTGGTCTTACCTCTCAGTTGTTCTGCTTTCAGGACTGTAATACATGAGCTGATGTTAACTTGATTGTGTTTCAGTTCAGTGCCATAATGCATGTAGACGTCACCTTGCATAACTTATTTGGAACTCAAGTTGCCTACTCGCCTTTAATTTGGTCCCTTTATGTAAGTTCATGATGATTCTATGTAACCACATCATCGAATATTTATTGTACTATTTCTGAATTCCTTTTGGCAGAGACTTGTCAGGTTCCCACCTTTCAATCCCATCCTTCATTTAGACTGTACCTCACAACCTTGTTTACTTTCTTCCCCATTTTCCTGTCTGCTTCCCTTCTGCCTCCCCAGTTCTTTCCCATCTCTATCTTCTACTAGATCTATCAGCTGCACTTTCAACATTCAGAGCAAATGGTTTTCTCTACTATGAATGAGAAGTGAAGCATCGGTTCTTAATTCTGGTGATTGGTCCAGTATGAATTTGTGCAAGATTTACACAGGAAAACTTATGAGTCTGAGACCAAAACATACAAGAACAGTCTTACTTGAGTTAGAATCTTCATAGGTACTAGCTTCAGGATTTTAACCTGTGCCACTAGGATTTTTTTATTTTTTTTTTTTAACTCTAAGGTGTATTTTCCTGGAGAAAGCAAATGGCAGAATGTTGGGACATAGTTACCTTCATTGATCATCAGGATGTAATAGTTAACCAAATGAAAATACAAAGCCATATGAAGAAAATAAGCACAGAAATATGTCTCTGGAAGTACTGCAGCATTCATGGAAAATTGCTGAGTTCATAAACCTGTTAGAGAATTGAGTCTATTGTTATTGAAATATGTCGACAGGCAAATTTTGTTCTCCTTTTTACACTGTAAATCTGAATGAATCACTCCAATTTTGATGTTGCTGTGCAACTGTTTTGTAAATGAAAGCAGAGCCTTCTCCTTTCTTATAAAATTAAGATGAACGTTGTCGGAGAGAAAGCAAATACTAAATTTTCTAGAACAATCATGTTATGCCAACGTATGTTATGCCAACCTGTGTTATATTTGGCTTCGAATCCCAGAAGATGGTCACTCTTATTTGACATGAAACTTGTCCCCTTCAGATTTTTCTTAGCAAATTGCAAGAAACAACTCTTCTAGTCAGGTCATTACATTTTGAATAAATGAAAGATCAAATAGTTAATCATAATGATAGTTTTCATAAAAGAGAAAGAATCAGTAAAATTCTATCTCTTAATTGAATCACTAAACAGTGAAAATCTCAGTAAGAATAGACGAACATTTCTTGAACTTTAACCCTAACATTATGAAGAAAAAGGTCTTTTACATAACACATTCAAGAACTAGGAACACAAAGCACATTACCAGACTAAGGCATTCTCTGGCTGAACAGTGAATGTATAAAATTAATGTCAGTGTGGTCAGTTGAATTGTATCTGTATCTTGAAAAAATGGACCTGCAAAATCTGTAGTGACAATTACAGTTTTAGATAGATTATCTAACTCATTTCACTTAGAACAAATAGTGGTCTGTGTGATCAGTATGGAGAATCTCAGGTCTTTCTGAGGCAGATAAGGACAGTCATCATTGCTAAAATTCTGACAATTAGGTATAAAAACAAGAGGAAGGATAACATATTTGTGTTTATTTGCAACAGATATGACTTAGTTCTTAACAGCAGTACATCTCAGATATAAGTGAAGAATATGTCACATATAGTAAGGGCACCAACAGTCTCTTTGGATCAATTGTCCTGATCCAAAATTTGCTTAAAGCATCTCAGTAACCTGACACTTCACTACAGCCATTCTGCTATATAATATTTGCTCAGATATGAGGAGAGGCTGATGGATTTTATATGTGAATTAAAAGCTAGAAGAATCAGTAATTTAAAAAAAAAAAAGGTGAATGTTTAATGTATTAACAACCAGGCATATCCTGTGCTCTTCATATTTTGGAAACATCTGAAATACTGCTTTTACAGAGACGCTGCTCTTAAATTTGAATCTTGTTTTCCATTTTAATGCACTGAAAATGTGAATCATGTCTTTTGCATTTTTAATATTTGGAGTTCATTTCCACATCCATCTAAAATATAGTCTTGATAATACGCATGCCAAATCCCCCTATTACAGACTGTACCTCAAAAACCCTTTTAAAGAGAGTTTTAATAAATGATAATGTTTGAAGGCTTCCAGTTAGACTTGTTTGTAGCTCTTTGTCTGACCTAAAACAATGTAAACTAGAAATTTAGAATGATGAAGTATGACTAAATGACTAAGATACCTAGAAGTTGATCACTACTGCTCTTAATATGCATGGTCTGGCTGTGCTGTAGAGTTCAACCCCCAGCTGGACAAGTAGAGAGGTAGATATGTCCCATATAGTCTAGAAAAAGAGGGATGATCTTCTATGGTCATCTGAAAAACTCTTGCATCAAACTAGTTAAATACAGCTAACAAAGATGAAGCACTGAATACAGGTAATGTCTTATTTTTTTCCTTTTCCATGACTAATTAAAAAAAAAAATTATAAATGTATTTTTGAAAGGTCTAATGGTATGTGTTAGGAGACCTTTGAGTAGTTACTGCATCAAGATCCTAAAAAAATGCAGGCACTACTTCATTTTGTACTCCAGTTCCCCACAGGCAGGAGTACTAAAGGAGTGGTACAGCATTAATTTAAATAGAACTAAAAGGTGGCTCGTAGGTTACTGGGAGAATTAGTTCTTTGGGATATATTTTGGGTGTAGACAATAACTCTCACTTAAAGATATTTGTTTACCTTGTGGATATCAACAACTGAACTAGTTTGCTAGAGTCCTTTTGCAGTCAGTGGAGATTCAGTTACTTACTTATTTCAGATATCTCTTTTAACATAAAATGAACTGCATCCTAGAAGTAGTTGGCTATGAAGGAACGGATAAGCAGGTGAATAACTGAGGATTAGTGAATATTACAGAATGAACACATGAATTACCCAGTTAAGGCCATATGTTTATGACCATAAATCCTATTTTGGATATAATCCTGAAACACTTCAGGCAGTGGTTTTATGATGAAAAGGAAGCCACAGAACAACATCTTCATCACAGAGAGATCAAAACACAACAAAATATGACTGATGAAATATGGTCAACAATTTGTTTTTTAGAGTGCTTTCTTTTCAATCAAAAACAAATTTCAAATTATAATCCAGTTACTGAGATAATTTATCACATTGGCAGTAATGTTTTTTACCCACATAAGTACGAGAAAATGATGACTGCTGCCCTTTTAATGTCTTTTTGGCTTCATCTCTCTTGCTGTGTTCAATTACCTGCTGTTGGCATATTCTTTTTTTTTTAATTTCATGCCCTGCAAAGAAAAATCACACTTCATTTCCTGTTCATGTGGAGGGGGTAAAGTCCATCTCCATACTCACTTTTATCCTAACTGTTCTATAATCTTTCAGTTAGGACATTCCTGTGAAAAAAAAAAAATGGGAGATACCTTCCTATAGTCTCAAAGAGATAAAAACTTAATTTCAAGTTTCTCATATCCTTGGTTCATGGAAGTAGCTCTAAAAATTAATTTATTAAGTAAAAGCACATCTCCTCTCTAAATCCAGTTTCTTTCCTCCCAACTTCTCTCCTTTTCTCTTCTCCCTCTTCTTCCCCAAAGGAAATCTGCTTAAAGCAATTTCACAAATTTGGGTCAAATCCAGTTTGTGGATGAAAAAGACAGTAGTTCTTCATAAACTTGTTTACAAAAATTTTTTCTTTTGGCTGCTTGAAAATTATACCATAATTTGGCTTCATATTTATACGTAAGGTAAAGACTGAAACAATTAATGATTCCATTCTTAATTTTATAACATATAATTCTACCCCTAATTCTTGACAGTGTAAATTAATTAAGGCAGATCATCGCACTAAAGCGGCTATACTGATTCTAATACCTAAACTGTCTTTCAAAGATAGCTTGGATTATCTCTTCTTGGCACTCCTCTGTTCTGTGTGAAAGAACACATTTCTCTCAAATCTACTGGACACCGCAGAAATGAAGCTGCTGCATGACTCAAATCAAAATAAAATTATTATATCTCCTCTGAAGACTGGCTAAATATAAGATAAAATGTGGTTTTAGATAGTCATTAATAGTATATTTTTTTTCTGCATTGATGACATTGCTGAAACGTATGCTATTAACATGATTTTCAGCAATTGAGCTGGTGTGAATTGTTAGTAAATCAGGCCTGTAATCATCAAACATACTCCCTAGGCCTTGAATCTAAAACCATCTGGACAGTGTGACAGTGTTCTATTTATTACATACAACTGCTTGGATACTGCCAATGCATAAACAGTAATTAAGCACACAAGCCAACCATGCATGCCAGATTTGCTAGAACTATCCTTTGAGTATCTTAGAGTTTCCATGCCAGTGAGCTTATTGAGGCATTGGCTGGTGATTAAACATTAATGATTTATGGGGTAAGCAGGGTTCATTTACTGCTTACTGAAATATGCTTTACAGTATCTTTGTGATTTTTTAAGAAATAATACTTTCAAAGATATTTTTCCTGACTTATTTTCTATGCTGTTTTCAGTAAGAATGTGAAGTAGAATCTCATAGGATAGTTGCTTGTATGTTTGATTCTCTTGCTATTCTACACTTTGCAAGCAAGAAAATGAGGTTAACAAATGAGTAGGAATTGATAGCTGTAACAAAATATTCTTTTTCCTTAGTATGAGGGAGCTTTCTAAACATAAATTCCAAAGTCTAGTACTGCAGACTCTTAATATTGAACTGTGCATCTATATAGGTGGATTTTTCCACCGGTGTTTTGCTCATCCCAGCTCAGATCACCTTCCTAAGGTCTACTTTTGGGGTCTAATACACTTTTCACAGGGACAAAAAGAAATTGTATATATTGGTAGTCTGTATAGGGGTCATGAGAAAAGCCTGACACAAACCAGGGGCCAAAGTTCAATTGTTCAAGAGGAAATATCCTGTACTGCAAGTGGGAGATAATAAAACACCATCATTAAGGAGCTATCTGTCATTACTCAATGCCAAGGACCATTGTCTAATGTGTCATATTTATGTGCACAGCAAAATTTCACTCTAAAGGCAGAAATATTTTTGGTAACCACAACTATAAGTTTGGAACTGTGCTTGTGATGTTTGCCTTGAAATTCTATGGGACTAAAGACTCATTATTGTACAGTTTCAGCATTTATACCAGTAGATAACTGCTCATGTGTGTCAGTGTCAGATGTTTCCCCCTTCAAAACAGCAATCCTGATTTAGTAGTATTTCAAATTCCCCTAGGGAGCTAGGAAAGCTAATTTCAAATTTGCACACCTAATAATGGAAAGAGAGATATGATTCACAGGCTTGACAACACATGAGAGTGCTTATCAAGGATTCCTGGGTTTTAAATCTTAACTCTGGCATCAAATAGACCTTGGACCTGAAATAAATCCTGAACTCTCCAACTGAGCAAATATTTTGTAGAGAATCCTTTAATGCATGTTTTGGTAACTTCTGTGGTTGTATTGAGTAAGGTATAGTTTAGTGCCAGTTCCTGATGTATTAGTCTCAGATTTCAGAATAGTGGTATGGAGAAGTTACTACTATAAAAAAATACAAAATACCAGGTTTTGTAGAGTTTTTACCCTATTTACAGTCTGAGTCTAGGGATAGAAGCTGCCTTTCTATTTGGATTACCTCCAAGTTTCATTATCCATACAGAAAGATTACAAGAAAAACTGAGTCCCCAAAGTAAGGCGAGATGGCAGCTTTCCACAGTGTGGACAGGCTAACACAAGTTAAAAAACTAAGCCATCCATAGGACTGAACCTGTCAAATAAACAGTAGGCTCTGTTGGCTTTCTTAGACATAAAGTCCCAGATGCAAACTGTAGACAGATTCCTGAAACAGCTCAGAAACATTTAGCTGAGAAATTGGAAGCAATACAGGAATGTTAGTGTCATGCCCCAGATAATTATCTTTGCTGAGAGACAAGGGTAAATTAACCTGGAATCAGAATCAAACTAATGCAGTTAATACTGCTTCTAGGATGCAAGCAAATATTTTCTTTCAGTGCTGCACTTTGCCTCATAAATGCACAAGCTCTTTCAGGACTATCTAAGGTAAATTTTATATGGGACGCCTTTTCCGCTGTGTAAATGCTGTGAAACTGCACCTCTGCTGCTCAGCACCTCTGCTAACAATACAGGGCTTTCCTACTGCCCCAGAGTAGGAGGTATGGAGTGATCTTCTCACATGCTCAGTAGTTCTGTCAATGGCACTATTTTACCTATGAGATTAGGAATAAATTTTTTACAATGAGGGTGGTGGAACACTGGAACAGGTTACCCAAAGATGTGGTAGATGCCCCATCCCTGGAAATATTCAAGGCCAGGTTGAGTGAGGCTCTGAGCAACCTGATCAAGTGGAAGATGTCCCTGCTTCTTGCAGGGAGGTTGGACTAGACGACCTTTAAAGGTCCCTTCCAACCCTAATGATTCTATGATTCTGTACTGAAAAATGTCTTCATTTTACAGGAACCACTACCACAGGTGGAACCTGAAACAATTGCCTGAGAGTTTGCCTGTAGATTGATTAGTATAATTTGGTTATTTGAAGAATAAAAGAAAATTGTCTGTAACCACTCAGGAACAGAAGTCCTGACTGCCTCATGGTTTTCTGCAGGCTTAATTCCAGAACTTGGAGAAACTTACCTTGAAAGGTAGGATATAAACTGCTTGCTGCAGTTCTGAACCCCAAGCTGACACCACACCAAAAGGCTATAGATGAAGAACCAGTCTGTGAAGCAAATCCTCAACCACAAACACATTGACTGGGAATTGTCAGCTTATTTTCCCCTTCAGGCTTGCACATAGCCCCTGGCTAGCTATCCATTAGCTGTTAGCCACAGGCTACAACCTTGGGTGATTATCTGCCTGGGATTTACTTTGCCTACTGTTTTAGCTAAGTTGAAATATTGTCCTTCTATATTTATGCTATTTAAAGATACTTTTAAACACTGACAATTTTTCTTTTGGGTTTTTTTGCAGTTAATATTATCTTTAAAGAAAAAGTATCTGCGCAGAGCAGAGAGGTGTAGGATCACTAAGCAAATGGAATTTAATTATGCTGATTTCTGTTTAACCACGTTCTCTCCTTTCTGCCCACCTCATCCTCTGCTGGCAGGCTGTTCAGTAAATATTTTCTCTGCAGGTCCATGAGTCATCCTCGTAATAAGTCACAGCCAGATACTCAGGGATAATTGGGAAGTGGGTCAATGCGCTAGTCTCTTCTCTCTGGGGATCAGGGTTAAAAAATTCACCCAGAGCACAAGTCTAGTGGTCTGGTACTGTTGCTACATGTTTACACCCCTTTGACCATCCTCATCATAAAGAATTTGTTCATTTTATCTAATTGGACTATCCCTTGCTGCAACTTGTGTCCTCGTTAGCTCCTCTATCACTTGGAAAATAAAGTTATCATCCGTGCATTCCAGGAACCTCGTGGATTCCTTATGTCCTGATGTGTTGTCCCTCCAACAGATATCAGGGTGGTTGAAGTCCCTTATGAGGACTAGGGCTTGGGAACATGAGGCTGCTCCTATCTGTCTATAGAGAGCCTCATCCTCTCAGTCCTCCTGGTCAGGTGGCCTGTAGCAAATCCCTACTGTAATGTCACCTGCCCTCCCTTTAATCCTGACCTATAAGCTCTCTGTCAGTTCCTCATCCATTCCCAGGTGGAGCTCCATGCACTCCAGCTGGCTGCTGACATAGAGGGAGACACCCCCTCCTCATCTCCCCTGCCTGTCCTTTTTAAAGAGCCTTCCATTCCAACTCCCCAGTCATAGGAGCCATTTCACCATGTCTTTGTGATGCCAACAAGGTCATAGCCCTGCAGGAGTGCACACATCTCCAACTCTTCTTGTTTATTCCCCATGCTATGTGTGTTAACATAAAGGCACTTAAGTTGGGCCTCCGATGAAGCCAACTTGCTAACTGGAGTAGCTGGAATTCCTTGAGGTGCAGTGTAGGTGCTCTTCTACTTACCTGTGATCCTTCCCAAGGTTCTGGGCACCTGTTGCTGGCACTGGTGCCATCCAGACAGTAGTGAGATGGATTGTGGTTCCCCTCCCAAGGTTTTTCTCTTAAGTAATCCTAAGCCTGCATTGAGTTGCACGGTTGAGATAAAATGAACGGATATGACTTTGTGTTTTGAACTGCATGCTGGAGTACTCTGTTTCCAAAGGCCTTCTGCACTTTCAGTTCAAATAAAGAAATTATATATAAATAAATAAACATGATGTTATTTTTATGGTGATGTAAGTAAGAAATGCTTGTTCTGTACAAGAACTCTATTATAAAGTTTTAGTGAATGTTGTATGTGTGGTTCAGCTTTGAAATGGTAGAAGGAGAACTGTCAGGCCACAGTTTTTCAATCTAGAAACTTTACATGATCCTTCTGGAAATATTTACCAAGAGTCAATAACCTGTAAGTACAAGAAGACTAAAAACTCTGAAGAGTTTTATTTCATAATAGCAGGACAGCATTGAAGAAGAGCATCACAGGCATGTGAGAAAACCAGACAAGTACTTGTTGAATACTGTACGGGACAGGTGAGGTGGAAAATGGCTTTAAAAGTCTGTGATACTCATATTAAAATATGAGTCTAAGGAACTAGGCCAAGGTGAGATGGGGAACCAGGAACAACCAAGAGAAAGTCTATTACTACTGACACTCTCTCAAGGGCTAAATGAGTGACTAAACCTGAGCTATCTTTGCTGACATCTTCTTCATATCTCCCCAAAACCTTTTCATTTGTAATTAAGCTCCGTATATCTAATCTTAAAATACAGCCGTCTGAATGTTGATAGTGCCTTTAAAACCAAAATATTTTTATTTCCTTTAATCATTTACTAATATGCAAAAGACAGATTTGAAATGCATTTTAGAATATCCAGCATACACCGAAAAACTGCGGTGAGGGCTACTGTCCTCAGGCATTTATTATTTAAAGAGGATTTTAAAATGTGTGTTTCTCATGACATATATATTGATTTCATGGAGTATAGAACCTGGAATTGGTTGATCTAGGATATATTAGGTTCAAAGCAGGCAGAATGATCATATTAATTAATAATTTTTAGCTGTTAGCTATATTCCTGCAAATATTGTTATTGTAAGTGTGGTGGTAACAATCTGAAAACTTATTTTGGTAAAGAACTGTAGACCAGCAATGGCTGTGATCTTGAACCTGGGAAGTACTGAGAACCCAATAGGCTTCAGAAAGAGATGTGGAAGATCACTCAGAAAAACAAAGCAAGCGAAAGGTGGATGTGATGCAATGCAGTACCTGAGCAGTCATTTCACTATTTTGTTCTGTAGAAGAGATTGATTGTGAATGGTTGAAGGTTTACTCTCTTATTTGTTCCTTTTCTTTAACTAGTTTTCCCATTTCTTTCATTTTTTTTAGGTTCTTTTTCTATTAATTTCTCTTCAACTTTTATTGTTTCTTTCTTTCTCGTTTCACTTTTTGTCAATATTTTAAATAATTTTCTTTATAAAAAAACATTAAATAGAAACCAAGAACTCCTACATTTCTTTTAATGCAATCGTTTAGCTAAGTGGTAGCATGACAAATTATATTCTAGTGAATTTGTAGAAGGCATACTCAGTAAGGACCATATTCTTCCATTCTTACTCAAGGTTAGTGTAACCTTTCCTTACATGTAATTCCATTCATGTCTGTGGAGATGTTAATGAAATTTTGCTCAGTTGCATAAAGATAAAGAAGTCTATCTTTTGCTGATTTTACTTTAAAAACACTAAAAAAATCATTAGACCTCATAAAAATCAGCATAAAGGAAAGCATGCACACATATACAAAGAAAAAAAATGTAGAAATCACTGTTAAAAATAGACAGCTCCAAAATCTACAAATTCTCTAAGTAAAGATCATCAATTATCTTTACTTGGCAAATGAAAGGCAATAACAGTAAAATGCGTATGAGCACCAACTGTGATGTGAAATTTAAGGCTCTAAAACTTCATTAAAATCAGACTGGTAATGATGTACCATATGCACTGGGCTGTGTTTGCCTGAGGATCTCCAACCTGTGGCTCATTTCTTCTGTCACACCACCTCTTTATAAGAATGACTCAGAGTGCTTTGTTGAAGTGCTCAGGGGCTGACAAGCAGGGTAGGTGTTTCAGAAATAATCATTTGCTTCATTATACCCTGGTAGATTATAGACATTTTCTGTTTATAGGGGAATCTTAGGCTTTCATTTATAAAGTTAACTGAAGACATGAAACAAGGCTGTTAACAAGTATTGTGACAATTTATGCTTTCTGAATAGGCAACTGATTTTTTTTTTTAATAGCAAATAAAAGGAATTTTTTTCAATAGCCTTTTACAGAAAAAAACTGATAATGAATTTGGATAGTACATTTCAGAGGGATTACAGATATGTATTAACCAGGTAAGACAGATAGGTAGATATCATAGGTGAAGGGCTGCATATTTCATTACCAGCTCTTGAGCAATTTAGTCCCCATGTGCTTATTTCATTATTGTGGTACTTTAGTCACTTATTTGTAGCTCACATTTATAAATTATTCAGGGCTTTTTCCTTTTGCAATACTTTCATATATAGCTCTCATTAATGCCACAGCAAGCTGTGGCTATATGTGGAAAGTAAAATAAGTGCTTTTATATGAACCTTCAGCTTAGTATGATTAAAGATAAAAGAAAGCCCATGCCAAAGCAACATTAAGCTAAATTCTTTATATGTTAAGCAAGATGAAGAGTTGGTGGAACTTGAGAGATATTAATTAAGCTGAAATTCATTTGATAACTGGTTATACCCTAGACATTAGAAATTAAACTTCTGAACATATGTGGAAGCACTTCTAAACACTGACATTTAGCAGAGACAACAAAGTTCTCACAAGAGACAGTCCGGTGAGAATGTTTAAACTGTCTTCAGCATGTCTGGCAGTCACAAAGATTCAGAAATGCAGACAAAAGTAGTAGTGGTTCCTGGGTTGTCTGATTGGTTGATTTGCTTTCAACGTATTTCAACGTATTTTCGTATCTGCCGTGTAAACACAGAATTACCCCAAATTAGTTAAAAAAGGAAGATAAGCTGTTCCTAAAAGCTCAAGTTATACGTGAAGGAAAATAAACATCATATAATTCTTGATAGTTAACAATATAGTGAAAATGTAGAAATGTACTTGTGACTGAAGTACTGTATTTCTTTTCATGGAATATCCAAAACACTAGTTTAAATAGTCTTTAAATGAATAACTATAATAATCTAGTTTTAGATTCTTTGATTGGTAAAATGTTAAGTATGGTGAAATTCTAGTTCCACTGCCAGTTACCAATTGAGCTCTAGGTACAAGAAGAAACCACTGAAGTTGTAAATGTACTATGGATTAATATTTGCATAGCATAAGGTCAAGTGTTCCTGTAGTTGACTTCAGCAAGATCATCATCCTCAGTGCTGCCACTTGAGCTCCCCAGATTAAGCACATGTGAATTGATGACTGGTTATTTCCAAGATATAATAATGTTTCCCAATTTATTTGAGGCTCCATTTTTATCTGACATTGTGTCTTTTTAAACTTGTGTACTCTTTCTAGGAAATGTAGAGTTTCATATTAAGTCATATGAAATCAAGAATAATGCTTCTCTTTTTAATCAAGATGATTTGGTAGTACTATCCGACTACAGCTTCACCTTTGCTCTGTTCTGTATAACCAAATTAAAAAAAAAAAAAACATAGTAAAAATCTTGTATATGACATTATTTCCAACAACAACAGAAAAAGGTTGAAATAGTTAAAATAAGAATGAAGATACATTTTTTACATAAATACATTCCTTTATTTGGTCTTCCTTTTCTTAATGACTTGAATAGGATTGCTCAATTATAAAAAAAACCATAATCCTTCTAAAAATGTTATTTTCTTAATGACTTAATAACATTGTTCAGCTGCTAATAGACAGCATCATGACACAGCTTCTATATGTATTAAAAGCCCTAGTAATGTACATTTTTACTGCATACATATAATGGCTTAAATGACAACATTTTAAATAGAAAATTACTGGAGGCAAATTTTAACAACTTCTCATGGCAGGGTTCCTATTGCTTATAGTGTATGTATCATTTAACAAGTGCATAGGAAATATTCATTAATTCTTCAATTAATTGATTGATTATCTTTCAAACATAGGATCCATTTCTGAGTGGCTGCACATTATAAAAGTATTGATCTCATGACTAAACCATTTCTACTTGAAGCAATCTTGAAATGGAATCACTGTGGGTTTTGTTTTTTTTTTTTTTTCTGACAATAATCTATGATCTCAGGAAAAAATGCATTAACTCACATGTCTGCTATAACCAGGTATTTTAGTTTTTGTCATGCATTTCAAATGCTGAAGAAATTTTATGACTGAATAGGTAATTAAGGAACATCACTTTGGGGCTGCAAAACATTCTACGAAATATTCAGTATTATTAACAAAAAATGTAAGTAAGTTAACTCATGCTGGATATATCATTAAATGCCCTGGCAGTATTTTAAATAGTAAATTGTGAAAATATCAGTATGTAAGTCAATACGAAATTGAGATTGGGGAGCTGATCCATCTGGGTTACTATGTGGGAATATCTTTCTTGGGAGAAACCCTACCTAGCAAAGAAGAGTATACATCTCATGTATCATTTTGACAAATACTACAGATTGTCTCAAGTTGCAAAACTCACTTCCAGATCTGGAACTGTATATCACCAGTTTTGGAAAACTCATATTGTAAATATTTTTCCTCCTTATTATAGACAGAAGAGCAAGCTCTATATAAAATATAGTTTGTATTAAATGACCAAAGTATGGAGCTGTTTAGTTTAATCTTTTTTGTTCATCCTTATCTCAAATATAAAATCAACAACCACTATCCCTGTGAACTAATATAACTTCAGAATGTAGTACATATCACTGATGCTTATCCATTGCCTCATTGGCATATTGTTATGCCTTGGAGGCAGCACAAATCAGAGTTTCTTTTCTCTAGGATGCAAAAGATAAGACTTATGCTGTGTGTCACCAATCCACAAAAAAAGGTAGTTTGATGAACTGAGGGAAAATATATTTATTTAGTAAATATAACTTCATAGACAGATCTTCAATGCTATCTACTTTAAAATGAGGGTCCAAAGAATATCCGTCCCCAAACAATCATATGTCAAGAGGAAGCAATAGATTTGATTTCACCTCTTGTAGATAACAGGCCACCCAGTTTCACCCACTTGTGCCTGAGGAGTCTAATAACTTTTGCTGGATAAAACCTCCTCCCTCAGTCTGGTTCCCAATCCAAATGGAATACGTCATGGTACAGAGGATCCTCACCTTCCCAGTACTGTTTTTTTTTCAAGTGTTCATTATTCTCACTATTCTTTCTCAATATTAAAATAGAAAACGGCAGTATAAAATTCTGGTTTGTTTCTAGCTGGAATTTTTTAATCTTCATTCCTAGACACTAGTTTGTTTTTTAAATTGTATTCTCTTTGCTAGACCAAAAAGCTGATTAGAACCCTAGTCAATTTATGTGTTATTGTTTCAGATAAAGTAAGTAGCCTGGGTTCTTTTAAGCTTGTTATGGTATGGTAAGGTATCATCTCCAGCCCCTGAAATGTTCTGTGTACTTCTTTCACAGACTCTGGGATTTCAATATCTGTTATTAAATGTAAATACCAGGACTGGATGTTATTCTCTTATTAATATTAGCAGAGACAAAAACAGACAAAAATTCTCCATCTCTGTTGTGCCTCATTCTATCCCCCCTTGTTACAGTACCACACTGGAAGTTGGAAATCAATTGCTTATTTGCTAAAACTTTCAAACAAACAAAAATACGAAATGAAACTCTGTCTTGGAACCACCTCATCAGTTGATCTGCATCCTCAATCTCTTCTCTAATGAAGTAGAAAATAACTTTATATATTGGTCTACGTAACTTATAAAAGCTTTCCCAATATGTCAGCCGCTATGACATGTATTTGTAGTTGTTGCATGTATCAAAGGTTGAGTGAGTCATGGGTAGCTTTGGAGTAGCACAAACATGGGAAGAAATGTGACAGCTGTCTTCATGCAGGCAAAGGTCAGCTGAGCTTTTCTAGATCTCTGAATGATATCAGCACTGTAGACAGTTAAAAAAAAAAGCAAACAGCAAAACCTGATATTTTTCCAGACATTCATTGTTCTTTCCACCTCCTTGCAACAGCTGTGATCGGTTTAACATAGTAAAAGGAAAAAGGCCTAGATAGGCAATTTCTTATGAAAGCCATGAATATTATTATTGGGGAATAAACCCCAAAACCATGAATGTTTACAACTTCCATAGTTTTGTGCTTATTTTGGCATCAGTATAGCACAAAAGTCCCTATTTTCTCCTTCTCGCTGATGTAAACTTTTTCTCCGAGGATCCACTACACACTTGATTAAATAATACAAGCAAGTGTATCCAATGCTTTTGAAAAGATTGATGCACACTGTTATTAATAATGCTTCATCGTATTGTAAGCAATCTGTAATCAGCATATAGAAGATCGCAGATTTTTATAGCATGACTTTCCCACTTTTGGTTTCCCCATACATTTCTCCTAAAATTCACCAAAATAATGGATAGCACTTAAGCAAGTAGAAGATTAACAGAAAAATTTAAAAAAAAAGAAAAAAAAAAAAGCTGCTTTGATTTTACAGCATAGATTTTTTTTCAAAAACATAGAAATGAAAATATCTTTTGTAGACTAGCTTTTCTTTCATTTTCCAGTACAATTTGAATGATACTTTCATACACTGTTAAAAGCTCTATTATTTATTTGTGTCTAGGATGTCTCTAAATGGGACTAAAATGTACTTCATAGCAATGGTAAGTTTGATTTGGGTGGTCATTTCTATCTGGATAGATATTAGAGATAATATAGAGAAAGAGTAACCTGGAGAATTAAAATTGTTCATTAATCATTCATTATGTACCGTTCCATCCTTTGGATGAATTTATACATTGGCTTTCATTGTACAAAGTTGTCTGAACATTGTACAGGAAACTAACCAAACAGCCCACATAGACACCCACAAGCGAGATTAATAATATCTCCCCTAACCTTCCTGTCTTCCCTATCTGAGAGAATCTAAAAAAAAATTCTATATACTCTTCACTGCTGCTTTGAGAGCCTCACAGAAGGAATTTAGTCTGAGAGAGGGTGGACAAGCAGGTGAGGACTAACTTGCTACATTCTCAGTTGCCAGGGTTCTCTAAAGACCGTAGTATTCTTCTACAGACATAGATGTCTTGTCACGGAGTCTTACCACCTCCCTTTGCCAACTCCATACCCCTGATTCCTGTGCAATCCTTGCACTAACATAACGTAGGTATGGGGAAACCAGCAGTGTGGTTCCTGCACCTGGAAGGTTCTCCTATAGTGCAGCTGTAACAGTCGAAGGACAGGTAAAGGGCCTAGTGAACTGCTAACCAAACCCATCGGTTTCATATTGTATTTGTAAAAGTGGTCAAAAAAGAAGTGGCACTGCTTAACACATACTCATACAGGTGTTCATGTGGACGTCCCTAAATATGTCCTCATGAAGGAGACATTGGAACTCTGGCTGATTACTGAACTAACTGGACTATATAACAAGACTAGAAGCCAAACTAAAAGTAAGAATATAATTTCTGTATGACTCTTGGTTTCACCCATTTCATTTTATATGGATCTACATATTATTTATCTTTTAGGCATCTCTAAGTAGTCATAATATTTATATTTTGATCTAATTTCTATGTGCTCACCTAGTCCAATTGAATTAATTGCCCTTTTTAAAGGAAACTTTACAGATTGTGCCTTAAATTAAAATCTAAGACTCAACTACATAGCACTGCAGAAAACTAATTTAATTATTTCTTTCATTAAAGAAGAGAGGTACCAGTTTTGGAGGGGCAGAAGTAGTTTGGAGACCTCATAGATGTTGGAGATACTAGGTCAATTGTCACCATGGCACCTCAGAGGCAATTAAGAGACAAGTGAGGGGAGGAGCTGTAAATTAGAGATAAGAATGAGCCCAACTGCACAGTACAAACCTCTTTGTTGTCAAAAGTTAGCATACCCTAAGCTACAATAGCTCATGCTGATCCCAGTACATTTTGTTTTATTGGAAAGAATATTTAATGGAAAAGTGATCCTGCTCCTGACTTACTCAGGTACATACTTATGAGTATATGAGAAGTCTGTGATCCTAGACCCCATAGACATGATGATTTAAAAGCATCTATTCTTTCACACAGAAAAAGGATTTCTTAATTCAGTTAGAAAAAAAAACAATGCACATTCTAGGTTTATGGAAAAGGAGCTAGCTACCTAGGGTGGCATGCCAAGGGTAAAAAATAATCCTGGTATTTAATCTGTTCTTTGTCATGAAGATAAAAACGCACTGTATGTAGTGCAATGGCTAATGCTGATGCAGAAGGAGATAGGTAGGTCCTCTGGGAAATGGTAGTTGACTTCCTTTGCTCTTCCATGCATGTTCAACAGCAAGCCCATCCTTGGTGGATCTCCACAATCCTTTCTCTGGTCTTTCTATTCTTATTTTAATCCTTTTGCCTTTCCATGGTAGCAGCAGTCAGCCTTTTGATCCTTATCCAAGGGAAGGCAAAATTAAGTTCTTCTGACTAAGAAGTCTCAGGCCAGCCATGATGAAAGTTGCATGTTCTACTACAATTCAACATCAGAACACCATGCCTATTATTTCCTCATATACTACAATTGTATTTTCTCATCTGAGCCTAAGGAAATATTTTCTTGAAATCCCATGAAAAATGAGCAAACAAAATTGGCACAGAAACTGATCATACTGTGAGTGGCCGAGAGTAATTTGCTTTTATATCTTTGTTTTATAACATAATTTTGCTTTATAACAGATAATAGCTTGCTGTGTTTTACTGAAGCAAGTATTCAGATTAAAAGGAGGATAAAATCATATCTATGCTTACACCAGGCTGGATAAAATTTGAGGGTTATCAAACTTGGTTCTAGGAGATATACAGTGATAATCAACTAACATCAAGCACAGATGCTGAAACAAAGCATCTTACATTGTGCATCCATTGTGAAACAGCGAACAGAAATGCGCACTCAAAGCACATGAGCTCATATACACACAAAATACACTTTATGGTGAAGTATTTTCTCCGGGCTTCTCTAAGGGAGAGAGAATCAGCTTATAAAAAGCACACTGATAGATACTGTGCTTTCATATGTCAGGAGTTAAATTCCCTTTATAATGCAGTGATATCTCACTCTTTTCTTTTTATTCAGAAATGCTGGCTAAAAGTTGCTGCAGGCGTGAGACTTAATAGGCTGTCCAAGGACTGACAAGTTCCAGCTGGAACACAGAAAAAGGTAACTAAGCACAAACATAATAAGCCTTAAGTAAAGAAACTACTTCCTTTCAAAGAGATTAGAGTGGGTGAGGTGGTTAGTGCTTTGGAAATGAAATGAGACAGTTAATATAAAATACAATCCTATGATATTTTTATTTTATTTTTCATTAAAAGACAGGAAAGGCAATAAACATATCCACACGAATCTGTTATTTGGTCACTAGCAACTAAATGTAAATTTTGAACTTTAAAGTAAAAGGAACATACATTTCTGTCAAGGGTAACTTCCACTGAAACAAGTTCTTTCAGACTCGAGTCTGTATCTCTTCCTTAGTAAATGTAACCTCACCTTTACTTCTGTGATATTTTTTCATGAAAAGCCATTTCTTATATTTACAGTCCTTTGCAAACAAAAGAGCTTTCAGCTCTTATAAATCTGATGACTGCTTTTATCCTCTTCATCCAGATTTTTCTGAAGGAAGTTAATAGAGGTCATCTAGATAAATTATTACCCTGCAGAATTGGAGGACCTCTTGATCAGTAAATAAAACTGCACAGAGAGAGATATTATAGGGAATTCTGGCCAGATTATGGAACTGTGTTATCAGGAGACAATATCCTGCATGGCTCAAGCTTGAACCTTAGCTTTGCTACAAACTTTGGCTAAAAACAATGTGTAGATGAACTACTCCAGGAGCTCATCACGGCATATAATTGCTACAATACAGAAAAAAATAACACAACATGCAATTTTTGTGTGTGTGTTACTGTAATAACTAGAATTCAAAATGCCATTTTACTAAACCATGTAAAAAGTGATGCCTAAGGAACCTATTTGTGTGATTCTGACTAACCTCAAAAGAAGATGTGGGCATTAATGGGAAATATTTTTAGAAAAAGATTAAAAAAATAGTTATATGTCGTGTGAACGATGACATAGCTTTTTCTTCCACACAGCTAATTCATTTCCAAACTTTAATAATTCCCCATAAAACATATTTATTTGCTAATTATCTCATTGCTGTATTTTTCTAATTCTTTTGCTTCAAATGACACTTTTGTCATTATGAGACCAAGCATAGGCTACTTACCTTTAAATACCATTTATGTCTAATTGGTATGCCTCTATCAATATAAAAAAGTAATCCTCTCCATAAAGTTGTCTGACAGTGACGGCCATCTTTATTTATTAATAAAGTTTCAAGGCCTGAGCCTTCATGCTTTCTCCATCAGCACCTAAATGGTCCCCTCTCTGATCTTTTTGGCTAGTACCATGTTCCTTCATGCTATATTGCCTCTTTATTCTTTGGTAGCTGTACTTGCATTTGAGATTGAGTTCACAGTGGCTTGTTTTCTTAATAATCCTCTACCCAAATGATCTTAGATCATCAGCTCCTTGAAGGAGAGACTTTCTATGTTCTCCATTTGTACAATGTTAATGATCATAAAGTAAAAAAGAAGAAAGCTAATGGAGATGACACAAACATGCTCAGTGGAGTAAATCAGGGCAACAGAGCTTCCAGGAACATTTTGCATAACATAAATGATACAATGTACAGTTTGTCAAGACCAAAGAAAGAAAGAAAGAAAGGGCATCAATAGTCAAGATACCTGACAATTTATAGTTCTCTATGATTCTTTGGTAAAGTACTACTTCGCTTTTTAACGTTTTCATTACTTCTACGGATGTGTGTTTCTTTTGCTTTCTGCCTGGTCTTGCTGTGTATGGTATACTCCTCATGAACGGGGAGATGTCTGGATGATTCAGTCTGTAGAATTCCCTGTGTGATTTACATTTGAACCATAGTTTTGCTACAAAATCTGTGTAAAAACAGTGCATAAATTAAGAATTCCAAGTACACATAATAGAATGAGCTGAAACTACAAGAGCCATCTAATTTCCTTCAGCTAGAAAAAGATCTTCCAGCTGCATACTTACAATTGAACATGCCTTCAAAGTATGAATGTAGATCACTCCTAGTTTCTTTGCCTGAATCTTACCAACTGCTATTTCAAAAGCAAGATATTCAGTGCATGCTAGTTAGGAAAAAAAAAACCTCTGAAAACTCACCAAAGATAATTGAAGGAAATATTTTCATTAAGGTCTGAAGCAAGCATTTATTTAACCCTGCTCAAAGTATGCATAGAGACTGTGTAAACAATGCTTATACCATGTACATGGGGCAGAAAAAGAGGAGAAAGAATAGGTAACCCAAGCCAAAATATTAGTCAAGTAAATAATACATTATTGGAAAATGCTTAGAAACAGTCATTAATGGTGGTTATGCATGTTAAGCTATCTCTTCTACCAAATTGAACCAAACACAATAATAGAACAACTTTATGCAGGGAACTAACACAGTGGACTAAGAATTTCCATCTTGTCTTGTGTGTTCTGTCATTAATAAAGTTAATAAATTTATCAAGTGCTCAAAGTGTTTCAGGCACTATGAAGAATATTTCGTAACAGCTGGTTCTGATGAAATCACATTTATTTTTAAGGCACTATTTATTAGAGCTATGTGCTGTGTAACAAGTATATATCCTCTGTACAACAGGTTTAGGATCATTCATCTACTATTTTATAGAGGCAGACATCTCATGTTATAAGAAAGAGAAAGGCAATTGTTTTACTTGGCTTGGAAAACACTGCATTCTGTTCTTGGTATTTCAATACAAGAAAGATGTGGAGACACTGATAGAATTTCAGAGGAAAACAAATATGACTAAGGAGTTTCCTCATTTCCAGTGAGGAAATACTAGAAATAAGTATGTCTAATTTGGTCAAATGATGACACAGTGGAAGAACACCTTAATTGTATTTAAGTTTTTGGAATTAGAAATTCCTATTGGAAAGAAATAATGCCTATATTATTAGAAGGGAAACAAAGTAACTAAGGTTATTGGGATGTCAAAACATAAAAAAAAACTTAGGAAGAAAGAAAATTTAAACATAAAGACAAATTTCATTAAAAATTTTTGATTCAGTTGCAAAATTATTATCCTACAGAGCAAACTCTGATATCTATAATTAACTAGAACTGAAAAAAATGTCCACAAAACTACAAAAATTGTTGCTATTTGGAGTTAATTTAAAAAAAAAAATAAAAAACCCAAAGGCAAAATGAATGTTAACATTTTTCATTAGCTTTCTTCAAAACTAGTTCACTATTCTACAAATTTTGAAATGTGGTAAAGAGAAAGAGGTTTTATTATTTAAACAGCCAGGCTTTTAACCACCAAAATCTGCACATGTTCGAGAAACACAGGCTGCTGAATATGCAGTCCATTTTTTGTGCTCGTTTGGCAATAGGCATAGGGTAATTTCAGTGGTGTTCTCTCGCCTGTGGACAACCTGAAACTAATAAACTATGAAGAAGAGAAAGCAATGGTGAAAAAGTCCAAATCAAGGTCCAGGATTTCACAAGCAACTTCACTGACAACTTTGGACTCTAAAAGGAAATGAAAAAATATGTTATCAAGATATACAAAATTTTGTGAAAAGTGTAAACTGCAGGTATGATACTGTTCCTTCTCTATGACTATGACCTACGTAGAGCATAGTTATACGAAACCATATTTGTCTCTCTTTGGGAATGCTGTAATTGGATGGTCTGGATTGGAACTGGGATAAAATGAAGCTATGGTTATTCAGAAGGAGATGTGTTGCATGTGATCAAGTACACAGATTATTCAGAAAAAAAGGTTTACTATCCAAAGCAGCTCCGTTCCCTTTTTCTCCATTTGAGAAATGTCTGAAAGATGAAATTTTGACTTGTGGAGGTTTTGTCTTCTACAAGTAGAGTTTTAGTTACCCTTCCAGAGCAGAGCTTTAGTTAAAGGTATACAAGAATATGTAGAACTGCAAAATACCTGCATCCCACAAAGCACATTGCAGGGTAGTAATACTTGAATATTAGGAGCAATCTAGTACAGTAACACAGTCCCTGTGAAGGTAAATTTGTCCTGCAGATAAATTAACCATTACAGAAAGCATCACCATTATTGCAAGCTTCAGAGAGCTAAGCTAGCTAGGTGTGATTAAACTAAATCTATGCTTGAACGAAAAGTTGGAAAATTCTTCATTCTTTGAGGGAGATATTTCAGAACATTTTACTTGTCATTTCACAGGAGGAATGACTTGTTTGGGTTCAGGGCTTTTGTGTGGAAAAGACCTGAAAAGTTTCAGATCCATGGTGTTGATTCATTTATTTGCTTTGAAATACAGGCTAAAAAATGGGATAAAAGATACCTTAAAATACTAGCTTTTGCCCTTTTTAAAAGTATATAAATAGATAGCGAGATTCAACTTGTATTCAGATATTGAAATGTTTAGTAGCAGTGTGAAAAAACAAATATACCACTTAGAATTTCCTAATTATCTTCTGTTCTTTTTCTTGCAGTATTGATACATGAAAATATATCTAAAAATTTTAACATAGAATGATAAATAATTGTATCATTATCATTCACTGTACTAACTATTTAATTTCTGTTTCTATATTCCAGTTAATTTATGTTTGAACTTTGTAATTTATAGGTATCACAAACTTTTTACAAATCTGTGAAATTTTGTAAGAATACATAATTTTCTTAAGATTGTTATATATACTCTTTAACACTATTGAGTATTTTTTTTTCAGAATAAATAGCATGTATTTTAGAGTATCAAGAAATTTTTTTTTCTTAAATTTACATTTGTTATAAAATACTCAATTTCTTAATTTTATATCTTCAAAAACTATTCCAGTGGTTTCTGAGGAGAAGAGAAAAACTCATGTAAATTTCAGGTTGATTCTGGAACAGATACTTTAAATATCTTCCATTTAAATTAAGTTTACATAAAATAAATATCCTTGAAAATTGTATGAAAATATTTTTCTGATTAGAGCTGCCTACAAGAAATATTTGAAAACCAGTGCACTAAAGAACTGACTTTCAACAGCCCATAAAGATCATTAAACTGCAAAAAAGCTCCATTGGTGTTCAGAAAAAGCTACTTCTTTCTTGACTTACTATATAGCATTTTGTCCCTCTGGTGTGCATTATATCAAATTAATGTCAGTTTGCCAAAAGTTCTGCAACTTATGTCCCATTATGCATCTAAAAATCATTCTACTACTGATTTCTTATTCTTTGGACAAATTTACCATAGCACTGAATTAAACATAACAGGCTTTCTTGCAGATTTGCTGTTTGTTTTTTCATATAAATAGAAAACTGGCCAGCTTGAGGCTAGTCTGCGTGGAGATGACATGAAACATTAATGTGAAGCAGTGGAAGGCATGATGATACATTCTGTAAGTTAGTTAGGTTAATGCTATCACTTCCAACCAAATGTGTGCTTTTAGTTAGAAACAGTCATATAAGGGTACTGTATGTTAATTATTCTCCTCTGTTTATATGTGTGTGGGGTGTACAGAGAGGTTTAACTTAATTTCCAAGAACATTCTATTCCATTTAATTTCCATGCACAGTCAAATCCTAAATTCCTTAAGAAAATGAAGGCAGGTTTATTTTGTCACATTAAAATTTCCTGTTTGCAAAAGCAGCCTCCACTGGCAAAGAAGAGATTAAAATTCTATCCATCACAGCTGGTTTATGACTGAAATATAAATGTGTTTCTTATGTGTGTTCTTGCAGTTCACTGAAGAGCAATGTAAAAGCCACTATCATGTCTGGCCTGTATTATAGAGGTTCATTCACAAACTTAGAAAGAAGACTGAGTCGGAACCCTCCATAAAACTATTTTTCTAATAAATTTGCACTTACATGTAAACAAATAAAGTAATTGTAAATGGAACATTGTTACAAAAATATATGGGTTTTTTTCTCCTCAATAAATTGATTTGTCTGTTTTATGTTTCATATATTTAAAATGTAAAGTGAAATGTAGCTGATTAAGACTTTATTGACTTTATTGGCCCAGAAGGCCAACCGCATCCTGGGCTGCATCAAGAGGAGTGTGGCCAGCAGGTCAAGGGAGGTGATTCTCCCCCTCTACTCTGCCCTGGTGAGACCCCACCTGGAGTACTGTGTCCAGTTCTGGAGCCCCCAACATAAGAAGGACATGGACCAGTTGGAGAGGGTCCAGAGGAGGGCCACAAAGATGATCAGAGGGCTCGAGCACCTCTCCTATGAGGACAGGCTGAGAGAGTTGGGGCTGTTCAGCCTGGAGAAGAGGAGGCTCCGGGGAGACCTGATAGCGGTCTTCCAGTACCTCAAGGGGGCCTACAAGAAACATGGGGAGACACTGTTCAGTAGGGCCTGTTGTGATAGGACGAGGGGCAATGGTTTTAAAATAGAGGGGGGTAGATTTAGATTAGATATTAGGAAAAAAATTTTTACAATGAGAGTTGTAGAACACTGGAACAGGTTGCCCAGAGAGGTGGTGGAAGCCCCATCCCTGGAAACATTCAAGGCCAGTCTGGATGAGGCTCTGAGCAACCTGTTCTAGACGGGGATGTCCCTGTTCCTTGCAGGGGGGTTGGACTAGATGACCTTTGAAGGTCCCTTCCAACTCTAACCATTCTATGATTCTATGATTCTATGATTCTATGAATTTGGAAACTCTGACAATGACCTACCATCTTATGATTTAAAGAGAACTATCTGGCTGGCAATTACTTTCTACTACAGTCTTGGTTTCTTAGTAAATTGAAAATAAACACATCATTTTTTAAAAAGTGAGTGAACATGACAACTGAATTTGAAATGTGAATATATGTACATAATAAGGGAGGCTATAGTGTTCTATTTGTAGACACAGAAGTAGTGTGTATAACAAAATGAAGAATTTACTAGTTAAGTGTCTGGATGTGTTGTCTATTGTTGTCAATTTCTATGCAAATGCTTGCATAGAAGCAAGAATAAGTAGGGCATTTGGGGATCAACCTTACTCTTACTGCATTTCATAAGAAAACTTACATTAATTTCAAATGAATGCAAGATCAGAGTCTGGAAAAATACCTGTAAATCGTCCAGCATGAGCAGTCAGACAAAGTTTATTGAGATGAAGGGGAGTCTGAAAGTTTCTAGGAAGTCAGGTTATGAGGGGATATATTTTACAGGTTCCAATACTTGTAGTCTCACTCATCCTCCCTCTAAAAACCTTCCAAGAGAGTATTACCAAAGCTTTCCTAGGGTCTGATAATGTCACACGAACCCTTCATAGAGCTAGGAATGACAAGGGAGGGAGCAAGTTACTAGCAGCCCTTTGAGGAAGTGGTGGACAGGGTTGGTGAGGAAAGGGCTTGAAGTTATGTGAACGAAAAGGAACACAAAATCAACAAAGCAGGGCTTAAGCAGGGTCATCTGAAGCATTTGCACGTAAGCAAGAAAGTGCCTACTAGACATCATTATGAAAAAAACGACCCAGGTAATTTCTGGGAAATGCACATAGAATCATAGAATGGTTAGGGTTGGAAGGGACCTTCAAAGGTCATCTAGTCCAACCCCCCTGCAAGGAGCAGGGACATCCCCCACTAGATCAGGTTGCTCAGAGCCTCATTCAACCCGGCCTTGAATGTTTCCAGGGATGGGGCATCCACCACCTCTCTGGGCAACCTCTTCCAGTGTTCCACAACTCTCATTGTGGAAAATTTTTTCCTAATATCTAATCTAAATCTACCGCCCTCTATTTTAAAACCATTACCCCTAGTCCTGTCCTAACAGGCCCTACTGAACAGCCTCTCCCCATCTTTCCTGTAGGCCCCCTTTAGGTATTGGAAGACTGCTATCAGGTCTCCCTGGAGCCTCCTCTTCTCCAGGCTGAACAGCCCCAACTCTCTCAGCCTTTCTTCATAGGAGAGGTGCTCCATCCCTCTGATCATCTTTGTGGCACTCCTCTGGACCTTCTCCAG